>JAQFZW010003241.1:0-13642 GCA_034687055.1 Heteromurus nitidus
CCTCTTTTTTCTTCAAATTCAAACGGCGCATAACAATAAAAATAATAATAAATGCAGGAAAACGCAAGGACGAACACACTTGCTTGTGTACTTAATTGAGTTAATGCAAACCTTATATAATATCCATGAGAACCACTGAATGACACACACATGCATAATCAATATTTTAATTGGGTGGTATGCTTTTTGAAATGCGACATCAATTTTTATGCCATAATTCGCTGCTACATCAAACATGGACTAAAAATGAAATGATTGTTTTCTTTTACATATTTTTAACTTTAAAACAATACTCTTCTAGTTTCCCATGGGTAGTTTTATATTACGCATGTCCAAATTGGAAATCAGTTGATAGATATTAAATTACACATGCACATATCCGTACTCACAAGCCAAGACAACGCATCCAGCTTTTTACTACAGAGCCTCATTGTCTTCACTCCGACTGAATATCGCCTGACGTGAGAATATCTTCTAAACCACCGTGTTAACCTCATCACAATGTCTCATGGTGTTTCATTGCAGCATGCACATGAAATTTATGTATTGCATGTGCATATCATGCTCTATCATTCACATAATATTGTTTTACAGGAGATGCATTAATAGTGTGTTACCCAAACCCATTTTCTTGGTATGTATTCAACTTGCAATCGTGTGGTAGTTAGCTGGATCCACATCCTCAGGTAAATAAGTAATAGCACGGAAAAGTGAAAGAGAACTGGGCGGAGGAGTGGAGAATGACGCTGGAAAATATCATCCCTTCAGTTCTTACAATTAAGCATATAGTTTTTATATAGGCAGCAGTATACTATGGAAGCGGGACTTCTCCCAGTCCGTCTTGCATTGCAGTTAGAAGGTATACAAGGGCGTATTGAGTACAGCTTTCGAAGGAACTTTGCGTTGAAATGAAATGAACATCGAGTGCAGGTGGAGGATGATGATCTCTCTGTTTAGTAATATAGCGGTTCAAGCCCCGTTGTTGGGAATGTTGACTACACGAACACTGGACAAGTACAAGCCTCGTGTACCTTTTACCTTCCTCAATCGCGATGAAAAAATTATGCATTCTCAAACTACACAGAAAACTTAATAGCTATAGCTTTGTGCATTTGATTTGCGATTATGTTTTCCAGCATCCACTAACGTAAGAAATACTGGATTGGGAGAAAACATGAGAAAATTATCTTTCCGAGGTCTCGATTTTAGTGTACCTTAAAATAACCCATTTCTGAGATACGATGTGCTTACACGACGTGCATTCCGAACGAACGACGATGCAGAATTATGATTTTATTGATATGCCACTTCATCTGTTTAGGGAAACCTTAGCCAAAGATTGGTGGTACAAGATAGATACATTCCTACGAGATACTCAAAACCAACTGTCTTACTGACTCACTAGTTTAGTTAGTTAGTCACCGTAGAAGGAGATACATTTTTGAACACGAACATATATTCCAAAAGTATGTAATACATAGATATAAGCTCTCCGTCTCGATACAGAAAAGATTTGTTTGATCAGATTCCTTGGTAGTTCTAGGAAAAGTAATTCGTTTCCCAGCCTAAAATGCAATCCCGATGGTGTGAATGATGATTGCCTTGTAGAGATTACGATGATAATCTCGATGATATATACGCTTCTTCCGAAACCGATCACGTTTATTCTCGTGCGGTGAATCACGAAACCCTGAGCTTTTGAGTTGGATGGTTGATATATGTACCTTCTAAATCTGGCTGAGCAAAGTGAAAAATATTTCGCGTGGAATTCCTTTCGTTTTCTTGGGACTTGAATAACTCCATTTTCAGTACACTCCTCATGCGAGTCACTATGACAAATAATGCCATTAAGTATCAGCTTACGATTAGCGAACAAGCGATTAGGGAAACAATTAGGAAGAAAACATAAGCTGCTTAGTTGGAAAATTTGTTAAATATGCGATGAATAGGCCAAGCTACTGTGCTTAAGATAGCATTTTCTTCCTAAAGGCTGATTACTGGTTTTGTCTCATGTTGTTGTAAAGCTGTTTCGGTGAAGATGTATATACTTTGTGTTGTAGGATGCACATATAACGCTCATTTCATTGTTTCCCATGAAATATAAATTTTAACTACTAAAAACAACGAGTTCCGACTGGAGACTGGAAAGACTCGGTGCGGTTACTGATGAAAGGTACAATGTACAAGAAAAAATGATTAAAACCGAACGTCTACCGAGGAAATAACAATGATATTTCATAAACAAGGAATTTCATATTTGGCATTGGCCCAGGACAACTGATGCCAGAGATATTGTTATCATGACTTACATTGCATTTCATCATCCGCTCTATATTTCGCTTGAATGCTCCAGATGCTCCTTTCGTCGTTGTCCTGCAGACAATTTAAAGTAATTACAGGTAAATCAGTGAGGGAAGAACAAAGGGTTTAAGAAGTCCTAGCGTAAGCCATATAATCGGGGAAGTTCCTCTTGTAGTTGGTTATTGAGTAGCTGAAAAAAGTCGGCATTAGCAACTTCTCACAAAATATCACCGTGTTTCTCGTTTGTTGAAAACAGATTTGAGCAGAAGGGAGAGAAACACTGGCCTCTTCGCTAACTAACTAAAACGGGAATATCACCATATCATTGTCATGTCGTCTCCCTCATATACACCTACTATATCAAGATCATGTTTTCATATGATTTTTTTGCCTTTGAGGAGATGATGATGCCCATCATCACGTTTAAGCTTCTAGTTAAAATATCAATGCTCAAACATGGTATTTGGAATCATAGCAACATTTGGTGGAGAAGTAATGCTTTACGGTAATGCATTCATTACATGCAACTTTTATGGGCCTTGTTCTGCCGCTACTGCTGCCATTCTTTAGAGATGCTTCCACTCTGCTGATATATAAATTCATGTTGAAGCGCGTCCTGTCGACATTATTATGTAGCTTAGCTTGACCGTTTAAGATCCTCCAAGTACAAATTTACCCGAAGAAGCGAAACCTATTAGAAAGTAAAACCATTAAAGAAGTTGGAACGGTTTATGAGGTAATAATTCTCAACTGAATGCAACCCATAGTCATGACCAAAATGCAAGTGTGTTATATCATTCTGAAAGAGAACGCATTATCTAATTGTTGCATTCTTGGGAGCGGTAAACAAAGTCGGGAAAAAAATCATTTGTGCACACAAGCATTACAATAATACTGCTTTTACTGTGGCGGAAAAATTCCGGCTCAATTGTCATCAATTGAAAAACGTCAATAATAAGTTCGCTTGTGAGTCCAAATATTTATTCCTTTTTTCATTTCGGCTTTCAAAGTATGTGGGAATATGTGAATCGTGATCAAAATTTACTTCGTATTCCAATGCGAGAGGTAGAAATAATATATAGTCTCTCAATCAAACCTAATTAATTAACGAAATTCATCCATGATTTTGACAAATACATCAAAACTAAAATTATGTTTGTGTGAACAAAGCTAACGATAAAAAGTTTGAAGGATAATTGAAACCTTGGTGCATCTTATCACGCAATTAGTGAGCAGACTACAATTTTATGCATTTCATGAGTGAAAAAGTATTGACGAGAGAGCGATATAAAACTCAGATCTACACCGATCGTTATCAAGCCCATGTGGAAGGAAGGTTACCACACACACGCTCGTTAACACTGCGAAAATGCATACTAGAAATCTTGGAAATTATTTCATTGGAAAGCACTACTTCTCCGCCTTTGCCACATATGAGTACTATATAACAGACGGGGAAAATCCGTATATTGTATTGATGCTGAAAAAGGTCGTGGTGGTTGGTGGTTGATGGGGAATCAGTGAACTTTTCTTCTCGCCTATTTCATAAAATTATGTTGATATTATATTACACTTTTTCATACTGGTTTTTTATATAACTTTTGCCATGCAAGTCAGTGAAATGGGTGAATGCTGGTGGACATATCATGCATTTTCTGAGAAGACTGAAGAAGAGAGAGAAAAAAGTCGAGCACTAGTCATAAATAGTGAGTAGTATTAGGTAGCGGGGCAGGCACGCCAGAGAGTTACATGAAAATCGTCTTTTTCGAACCAAGTCGAAGACTTGACCGTCCCAGCTTTCGCTATGGCTTTTATAGCTTTTACTTGTTTCTAACAGGCACAACTGGTGTTGTAGCCTGAAGCGGCCAGCCGGTCGGTCAGTCATCGTCATAATATAATAAGCTCTCTTCTCTGACCATGCATAAGTTTCGATCTCATGCGTGTTGGCAGAAAATGGGAGAAAAGAGCAATAGGCAAGCAACATCCCTATTATTCATAGATAATATAATATACTTTTGTTTCACAATGGACTTCTCTCTCTCCCAAGACCAACCATTCTAATATGGTTCTTTTCCTCCTCGTTTTTTATTCATTTCATGATCGCCTTCACGTAACGTCGCTTCTCTTCGGTTGAGTATGAGTAATGAAAACAAAGTTCATGTTTTTTACACACTGATACTGTATCCGTATACCGAATCTTTCTCTCTCTCTCCTGGAATACCTTGCTGATTTATGGCCTGGCATGGCAACATTATTTCGCTTCATCTGGTTTTCAACTTCCAAAACATGACCATTTTTTATGGGTGGCGTTGTTTCCTTCTTGTTCCTATTCTTTGTAGTAGATAGATATGCTATATAGTGAATCTCTCTCTCTCTTTTGCCTATGTCTTGTCGTCTACCAAGGATTCTCACCTTTCGTCTACGAAAAAAAGTTAAATCGTTTAAAACCTGCAGGTCTTCATATAATATTTATTGTTAGTACTGAAGAAGGCTGTAATAATAATGAGCAGGGAATCATTACATTCATCTGTAGATCTGTGAAACAAAAACGAGCCTTTTCGTACGAACCCATGCATAATGGGGATGATGAGAGAGTACTAAACATTTATGCTGCTCCTCTCACAAAACTTAACTGACTTTAAATGCTTGGAGAGCAGCATGTATAATGTGCTTAAGGAATTTTACGAAGATTATAGAAATGATTATTAATGCGTCAAATCAGTATCAAATAAGCTATTGCTTATTTTTTTCATATGCTTTTTCATCACAGAACAGGGTCGTCGCTGCCAAAGAATCTCCGAATGGGAACTACTTTTTTCAGATTGCATCTAAGTCAAAATGTCCTCACAAACTGCGTGCTTATAAAAAAAACTTGGCGAATGGCTACTACTAAAATGCTTATTCCTCTGCTTAAATGGCTTCGTTGAAAAAAAAGAGGAAGCCATACTTTGTCAATAAAAATCATAGATTTTGAACAGATTATAAACGACTGTTTATTGCTTTTCATTTGTAGGAACACCAAGGCTTACTGGAACTGGAATGGTCCGAGTTTTAATTAGTGATGATAACGACTGTGATCCCACATTTGACCAGGAACGCTATGAATTCAACGTGTTGGAAAATTCCCCACAGGGTACTTCAGTCGCGAGAGTGAGTGCGACAGATTTGGATGAAGGGCTAAATGCAAAACTGAGGTATAGATCGGCAATAATAAATAATTTTTAGAGGATATGTAATAATAGCTCTTGATAAAAAAAACTAATACAAAATTGTTCAATGAATTGTATTTTAGTTACGAAATATTGGGCGATGGTACGAATCCTTTCACTATCGACAAGCAAAACGGTGAAATCTTCACAAACGGGGCAATTGACAGAGAAACCAAGTCCATCTACAAGTTCAAAGTTGTTGCCACAGACTCCAGCTCCATATTCCAGCGCAGCTCGACAGCAACTGTGACGATATTTGTGGACGATCAGAACGATAACCCACCCAAGTTTCAGCTATCCTCATACTCGGTGAAAATCCCTGACAATATTGCGTCTGGAAGTTATGTCATCGGTGTGTCTGCGATAGACGCAGACTTTGGACTGAATAGCAAGCTCCGCTACTTCATGACAGGGTCGGACGCGGACAAATTCCAAATAAATGAGTCGACAGGTGTTATCAAATCGTTACGTCATCTCAATAAAAGTGGCAAGACCCAACTGAACGTTGAAGTGCACGCAATTGATGCAGCTCCCAAGGAACCACTCTCCTCCTCCGTGAATGTCCAAGTGAACCTAGCCAATCACATGAGATTCCCGCAAATTAAAGCTCAAACAAACTCTTTCTCCTTCAAGGAAAATGTGACAACTGGTCATTTAGTAACTACTCTCCAAGGCGTTGCTTCCCCCTCAATTCCACCTACTCGACAAGGACGGAAGTTTTCCTACTTTATTGGCGGTGGAAATCTGGGCAGTGCGTTTGTCGTTGATAGGCGGAGTGGACAAGTGAAAATCTCGAGCAGTGGACTGGACTATGAAACCGCTCGTCAGTATGAGTTGTGGGTAGAAGTTTGTGATGATGAGGCACCTGATTTTAGAAGTGCAACCCCGCTGTACATCAACGTAACTGATGTAAATGACAATCCACCAATTTTCCAGGAAAAGATTTACAATTTGAGCATTCCCGAAGAAGAGCCAGGTCCAAAACTTATCGCGACACTTGTCGCAACGGACAAAGATACCGGAAGGAATGGTGAAATGCGCTATTATCTCACTCCTGCAAGTGAAGCTCGGTACGGATCCTTGTTTAAAATTGATCCGGATTCTGGCAAAACATACGCGAAAGTCAAATTGGACAGAGAAGAGCAGTCTCAGTACATATTTGATGTGCAAGCCATTGATAAGGGATCACCTCCCAAAACTGGAACTGCTTCAGTGATTGTAAACGTTGAGGATCTAAATGATAATCCAATGAAGTTTACTCGTCTGTTTAGTGTCAATGTGACAGAGAACGTGCCCATTGGCACATTTGTAATACAAGTGACAAGTGTGGATAAGGATATTGGAGAAAATGCCAACTGCAGTTACAGTCTAACGGAGAATGCGTTGGAGAAATTCCAAATTGACCCATACAGCGGGAATGTTACCGTTAGTGGACAACTGGATCGTGAAACTCAGGACGAGTATCTACTCAAAGTTTCAGCTGTCGATGGCTCTTGGAGGGCTGAAACCTTGCTCACCATCACGATTGAGGACGTTAACGATCAAGCCCCTGAATTTGAATACAGCTACTACAACTTCAACATTCCAGAAGGGCAACAGGCAGTAACTTTTATTGGCCAAGTTACAGCAATGGATCGCGACAAGAGAGGACCCAATTCAGTTGTCAATTATGCCCTAAAGCAACCTTCAGATCTATTTTCAGTGGATCCAGTCAGTGGCGAAATTTTCTCAAAACGCCCCCTCAAGTATATCAATAGCTGGAAAAAGTTTTCCCCTGAGAATGAGCATAATATTGTCGTCGTTGCGACTGATAACGGAAAACCACCAATGTCCTCGGAGTGTTCCATTACAATAAACGTCGTAAATGGAAACAACCACCCTCCTGCATTTGAGCAGAAGCCGTATTTTAGTCCAGTGTTGGAGAACTCCACGACTGGACAGCAAATTATCCAAATTGTTGCAACTGATTTGCAAGATTTCGGCGTTAATTCAGAATTGGAATATTTGAAAATTTCTGGAAATGGCACTGAATATTTTGATATTGATAAAAGTAGTGGGTGGGTGCACCTGGCTAAAAGCCTTGTTGGAAAAGTTCACAATCATTATACAGTTCAAATACGCGTCACAGACAAGGGAATTCCACCCCAGTCGGACGACACGAGTGTTCTCTTTGTCGTCACTGAGCCAAATGCTCACAGTCCTGTGTTCAGTGCACTAAGCTACAGAGTAATTGTTCCAGAGAACGAAGCCCTTGGAACTGTCATCGTGACAGTTTCTGCTACGGACAGGGACCAAGGTCCAAATGGCCACATTTTGTACAACATCACGAAAGGAAATGACATTGGCTGGTTCTCCATTGACTCACAAACGGGTGCCGTTAGTATTAACAAAAGCCTGGACTACGACACAATCCAGGAGTATAGACTGGTCATCTCAGCAAGGGATAAAGGTTACCACTCAAAATCCAGTGAAGCTGAACTTACCGTTATCCTGACGGATATTAATGATAACGCTCCATACTTTGAACAACGGAGTTATGATGCGTACATAAACGAGAATTCCCCAGTGCCTCAAAAAGTGTTTGAGCTGACGGCGAAGGACAAAGATTCTCCTAAAAATGGAATCATTCGGTATGCAATCGTTGGAGGATCTGGCAAACATGCTTTCAGCGTTGACCCTGTGTCCGGAGTTATAACATCAACGAAAGTGTTTGACTATGAGTATCGACAAGAGTACTCTCTCGACGTGCTAGCGTCCAATCCAGACTCGAACCTTGTTGGAACAACAAAGGTCCATGTGCATGTGAAGGGCGTCAACGAGTTCTATCCAAAGTTTGTCCAGCCAGTGTTCCACTTTGCGGTATCGGAGTCAGCAGTGGTGGGATCTCTCATTGGAAATGTTCAAGCAACTGACGAAGATGGCGGGGAGGATGGAGCAGTGTACTACTTATTTGTTGGCTCAAGCAACCACAGGGGCTTCTCTGTCAACCCAACATCAGGCACGATCACCGTCTCAAGACGGCTTGACAGGGAGTCCCAGTCTCGCGTTGTGCTCACGGTTTTAGCAAAGAACATGGGTCCAATCAGAGGAAATGACACGGATGAGGCGCAAGTGGTAATAACAGTTCAAGACGGAAACGATCCACCAGTTTTCGAGAAGGAGGCGTATGAAGCTCAGATTAGCGAGGATGCGGCTGTTGGCCTCAAAGTGATTGGAGTGAAAGCCACTGACATTGATGTACGACCTTCCAACAACAGGTTCACATATGAAATCTTGAGTGGAAATCATAACAAAACATTTAAAATCGATCCCATTGCGGGAGTTATCTACACTGCTGAGTTGCTGGACAGGGAATCTGTCTCCACGTACTCCCTCACGGTGGGGGCAATTGATACGGGAGTACCTCCACAAACTGGTACTACAATTGTGAACATTAAATTGCTGGATGTGAACGACAACGGACCTGCCTTGCAGAATTCTTCGCGATACGGAACAATTCTGGAAAATGAGCCAGCTAATTCCAGAGTTATGACTTTGCATGCGTACGACCTAGACTTGGCTCCGAACGCAGGGCCCTTTACGTACGCTCTTGTTGGAGGACCGGCTGCATCCAAGTTCAAAGTTGACTCGAAAACTGGCCATGTCACAACGACAGATTCCTTTGACAGGGAGACCTCGCCAGAGTTGCGAATACTGGTTGAGATTATGGATAATGGGAAACCACCGTTGCGAACCCGAGAGGAAGTTAAGATCCTTGTTGGGGATAAAAATGATTGTCCCTCACAAGCAAGGAATGCCCAAATTATCCTGTACACCTTCAAAAACACAATACTACCAGAAAAAATCGCCTCTGTGGAGCCAATCGATCCGGATATTATTGGGCAATACACTTGTCGGCTTGAAAGTGGTCGGGATATTTTTAGGATTTCCTCCCGCTGTGATATTCATATTACTCAACTACCCTCTTTCAAAAGGCACTCCGTCAAAATTCTTGGAGACGACGGAAGACATCCCGAAGTTGCGTCAACAATGCAATTTGAATTTGTCCCTATCGACAACGCCACCTTGGACAATTCAATCATTATTCGGGCATTTGGAGTCACGTCGAAAAAGATTTTGGAAAAATCATATACAAAACTATTGGCCTTTTGGAGACAGATATTTATGCGGGCAGAACCACAAATATATGGATTGATCTCTCAGTCGAATGCAACGGATATCATCCTGGCAGTCAGGTCTGCGGATGGGTATTTAACACCGGAGCAAATCATGAACACGTTGATAGCGAACAAGGGCCATGTGGAAATACTGTTGGATGCCTCCATCATTATAAACTATTCTGTTTGCTCAACTCAAAATGTTTGCCAGAATGGCGCATCTTGCACTCAATATCTGCAGTTGCAGGCTTCTCAACAAGTCAGCGACAGCCCATTGCTGATTCTCTCATCGCCCAAAGTAGATCTCCATTTCTCATGCAAATGCCCATCTGGCTTCACAGGTAACGTTTTTCTTTTCGGCTTTTTAAAGATTTATACAATTGCAAAGAAGTTTGTAATGTTTCATTGATAACACGTATTTGTAAAAATTTCTACAGGTTATAACTGCCAGCTTAGGAAGGAGCCGTGTCAGCCCAATCCATGTGAAAGTGGTGCATCATGCATTAAACAAGGTTACGACTTTGCTTGTATTTGTCCCCCACATCGTCAAGGAAAGCGCTGCGAGGAAGAGAGAAGCAGTGCATGTCAGTCTAACCCTTGCAAAAATGGTGGCTCCTGTCAAGAAAACCAACAGACAGGAGAGTACTTCTGCTTATGTCGCCCAGGATTCTTTGGAAATATTTGCCAGACGGCTTCCAACGCTTGTAAACCTAATCCTTGCCTTAACGGAGGAGAATGCATTAGCAGTGTAGGTCCAAGTTCGGCATTCCCACGGTGTAAATGTCAGAAGCACTACTACGGAAGATACTGCGAAAAGTCGGCATTTGGCTTTGGCCTCGGTTCGTATATGGCTTTCTCCCCATTGGACTCCAATACGAATGACATTTCCATCACATTTTCAACAAACAAGCGCAATGCTCTTCTTGTCTATGACTTTGGCGAGCAAATTGGAGGCAGATCGGATTTCGTTGCAATTCAGCTAATTGATGGGAAGGCTAGTTTTTCGTATGGCGGGGCAAGGACAGCCATTACAAGCATTGCAGTCAGCAAATTTGTGTCGGACGGGAAGTGGCATAAAATCACTGCGACGAGAAACAGCAGAGTGATTTCATTAACTGTATCCTCATGTGAAGAAGGTGGGGAGGTTTGCACAGAATGCCGCCCAGTCGATAGTTCCTGCTACGCCAATGTCATTGGGCCAACTGGGTAAGTTCTCAAATTGATTATATGTTACAGTGCAGTGACTGTATACACATATGTATTTGAGGTGAAAGTGGATAATTAATTCTTTTACATTTTTCTTATCAGAACCCTTAATTTTAACGGACAACCCCTACTGCTCGCTGGAGTGAAAAACGTGGAAGTGATATTGGAAAGACCAGGGCAAATTCAAACGGACGACTTTGTAGGGTGTATACACAGCGTTGTGGTAAATGGACGGCATCAGAACATGTCTTCACCGTTGGAATCTCGCGCAGTGACTGAAAATTGTCAGAGGGTTGAAGACGTGTGCCAAAGCCCCACGTTCAACAAGTGTGGTGCAACTGGACAATGCATTGACATGTGGGACAGTTACAGTTGTCGCTGTGACAACGTTCTCGCACCAAACTGCAACGATGCATTCCTGCCGTTCTCCTTCCAGTTGGGAGCTTTCATCGAGTTCCGTCCGAATGAGATGTATTCACGGAGCCAAATCTTGCACGCAATCTACTCTGAAAGCGAAGAAGGAAGAATTAAAAGAGAAATCTCGTCGAAGAAGGTTCTCATGTTCAGCTTCAGAACCATTCAGTTGGATGCAATCCTCATGTACGCTGCTAGTGGAAAGGACTACACACTGATTGAGGTAAGGCAAAAAGTCTTGTGCTCTTTTGAAACATGAAAAACACTCATTTCACTGTGCTAGTTTGACTGATGATGATTTATAACTCTTCCTTGCAGCTGGAAAGTGGCGACCTGAAGTTTACATCTCAAACAGGAGCGAGCAAGCCAATAACCATGACGATAACAGGTGTGGACTTGTCTGACGGAGCTTGGCATTCAGTTCACCTCACGAGCTATCATCGAACATTGCAAATACTGGTTGATGGAAAGCTGAGTGGCGACGAGCTGGATACGGCGACAGCTCATGACTTCTTGGACCCTTATTTGATGGTTCTAACGCTGGGAGGAATGCGAGATGATTTCCTGCCATCAAATAAAATCAACCATGGTACGAATGAGCTCTATTGTTATATGCACATATCTTTTTAGAAAAATTAAAATGTCATTTTTTTAATCCCGAAAATATTTTATATATTTGTAGGATTTACTGGATGCATGGCAAATTTCACGATTGGAGACCAACTAGTGCCATTCAACGGGACCGGATTTTTGTTTGAGGAAATCATGTATCACGGGAAAGTGTCTCGAGGATGCAGCAATGCTATTGCTGGTGCAGCCACAGCTCCAGATCCACTAAGCATAGGCGTAACACTCGTCATCGTGTTCTTTGTGGTTCTCCTCGTAGCTATTTTAGTGAGTTTCGTCATATTCCGTCTAAAACGACGAGAGAAAAATCCACTGCCCATGACATCGGTTACCAAGCCATCTCCACCTGGTCCAGGAAGTGGTGACGTTGTCCGTAGTCATATGATGGATGGTGACGCAGAAGCAATTAGAAACCTTGTGAGGAATTCGAAAAAGTTGAGTGGCACCGGCTACCACAAGCCAGACATCATTGAAAGAACCACCTCAATGCCCAATGCAAGTGCAAATAACAGTCCAACAAACAATGGACTTGTGAATTCTAGTAATGGCATATCTTTGGATCCGGAGCTGCCAGATATGCCGGAGCACTATGACTTGGAGAATGCGAGCTCTATTGCGCCATCAGACATAGATATAGTATACCACTACAAAGGTTTCCGAGATAACCTTGGGGGTCGCAACAAGGCGTCCCCCTTCCGCCACAACCATCATTTCCCAGGGAGTCGACAAAGCCCTGGCATTCGCCAAAGTCCCATTTCCAATGTACTCAAAAGTACACCCTTAGCGAGACTGAGTCCGAGCAGCGAGTTGTCGCAGCAAACTACCCCCAGAATATTAACCCTTCAAGATATAAGTGGGAAGCCATTACAAAGTGCGTTGTTAGCTACGACACAAAAGGATGCCATGAGTCAGAGTGAAAGGAGTCTCAACATCAGTCAAAGTTCCTCGCGAAGCAGTATGGTGAATGCATCTTCCCAAGGCACTACAAAAAAGAGAAAGAAAGGCGTGGGAGACTCCACCACGAGCATGACAATAGGGCTTACTGCAGAGGAGATAGAAAGACTTAATAACTCAAGGCATAAAAATAATTCTAGTCTGGTCAGTACACTTGATGCTGTTTCAAGCTCCGAAAGCGAGGATCGCACCAAGAACAAATTGTCAAATTTGCTAGAACCTAGCGCCGAGAGGATGCAAAGATCCAGGGACACGTCGAGTGATGACGATGAGTCCGGCAACGACTCCTTCACTTGCTCAGAGTTCGAGTATGACAACGAGAAACGGGACTTTCACCCCCCACACATGATGTTCCCGAAGAGAGCAGAGCACGAGGGCGAAGAAGCTGAAGAGTCATTTCGTGGTTCTCTATCCACTCTAGTGGCGTCAGATGATGACCTTGCTTACATAAGTAGTTATAGCAAATCCGCAAACCCGAATGGCGGACCTTCCTCAATGGGGTGGGATTACTTACTCAACTGGGGACCAAATTTTGAAAACTTAGTAGGTGTGTTCAAAGATATCGCAGAGCTTCCTGACGAAAGCCCAGTGCCTATCCCTAAAACCAATAATCCCCCTAACACAATCGTAAATACTCCAGGTCAGTCCAGTAGAGGTAGCAGATATCCCACTCCTCGACCCAGCGAAGAGTATGTTTAGTTATCTTAGAAATTAAGTTATTTAAATTTGTTATTTCACAAAGAATTTGCAATTCCAGTGGCGCCACCATTAATC
>JAQFZW010003242.1:0-13635 GCA_034687055.1 Heteromurus nitidus
AATGCATAGATATACATATATGCGATGTGCCACTAAAATCAACTGAAAGAGAGAAGAGAAAAAAACCATCTTGTGTACGTTTCGCCTTTCACCTCGTTCCCAAAAACAAACCTGTGTGTCTTTTGTGCAAAACACAAAAGGGGGAGTGATGGGATAAAATGTTTAAACGTGTACTCACCCCATACATCATGATATATGCTCTGTCAACAATGGCAGAAGCGTTTCATCATCTTATTATTAATTCCCTCAAATTTTCCCCGTATATCAACTCAATTTCCTGATTATTTGCACCGGTTATTAGTTTTGCTTCGTGATGTCATAGCAATTTCAGATTCCACAATTTATAATATACCAAAAACTGAAATTTGTGAGTTTCCACTGCACTTTAAATGAAACGGTAAAATCCCATTACTTGGTCAATATCCTCGCTCTCTGTTTGTGTGTGTGTGTGTGTCTGCCTCTCCTGAGAACTGCTCAAAGTGAGCCCAATCAGATTATGAACTCGCGACAGACTGTTGATAACCTTGAGAAAGCATTGGGATATCTTTTCGTCGACGTTCCCCAACTTTAAGTCGATTGTACGCACACTTGAGAGGAAAAGTTGTCGGCGTCGAGAAAGGAAGTAGTGATATGGAGAGATCAGGAGAGAAAATTCAATTTACTCTCGGCTTCAACATCAATAACCATAGATATACGTTGTGCAGTGCACACAGAGAAGAAATTTTTTTGAGCAAAAGGTTCACCCTTCTGTCGACATTCTGACCTAGAATAGAACGCTATATATCCAGCAGTAAGAACGTCAATTGCGTACAAAAAAATACACTTTCCGAATGAAATGCCTATAATACAGTTGGCTCGCCTTTTTCTATTCGTTTTGTAAACTGATACTGACGGATGATGATAGTAATGGGCACGCATTACACGTCACTTATAATAATGTATGCATTATTGACTTGTGATGTAAACATTACTGCATTCCAGCTCGCTTGACGCTGTTCCATCGAGCAGTAGAGAGACGGTCTTGGGAAAAATGCTCTTTCCACGTCCAATCAACCAAGCACGTGGTTCGTGTACTGCACTCTCACTGAAAATAAAAACTGGCTGTAAAGCTTCGTTCGATAGAAGAAATGGGCTTTCAAAGAAAACTGCTTATTATGTGTGTAGCTACATATGTTCGCTACATCCCTTTTAACTGTCACGTAGGACAACTCTTGAATTTTTTTGTCGTGTATCGGCCACGTTTCCCTATATCAGAGTTCAGAGGAAACGTGTATCCCTTTCAAATGTGTTGTAGGGGTTTCATGTTTTCGACAACTTTTTTTTGGAAAATAAGATCATAGTCACAGCTTTTCGGCTACACACACATACAATCAGTAAGCATAACATTTTATCACGACTTTGAACGACGGAAAAAGTGAATTTCTTGTGTTGGCTAAAAGATTCGCAATGGAAAGGAGTGGGTTAGCATTTCTTCCCAATCTTGATTCTGCTAGAAGTAAATAAACGCTTAATATCTCTTGCTTAAGTTTGCAGGAATAAGTGCAGATGAAATTTGTGTGATTTATTTCCCCGCTTTTCAATTTTTGTTTGAAAATGTTTTATGTAAATTGTAGTTATATGCAGTTTGCAACCCGTGTACTAAGGACGATGTTGATCGTGAAATGACAATGATTAAGTGATTAATAACTTGATTTCTTTTTACGCAGGGGTGCTATGCAGTTGGGACGACTGGTGGACGTACGATGGAATATCCGGTATGTCATTAAAATTGTTTTCCACATGTTATTCGCATGAGGTTACTCGAGAGAAAATAAATGGGATTAATGTGTATGCGTGAATCATAAGCAGAAGAATCCAGACTCTTGCATAGCAATCTCGTTAGACTGATTTTAAATTTTTAAAATGTTTGTGAGCTTATGCACTTTCTCCAATAACTTAATTTATCAAGCTAATCAGGCGTGTGTGGTTGTACTTTCTTTGCAAAAATGTATAAACACTGTTCCACGAGATGTGCAACAACATCCATACTCCTTGTAATTAATATAATCTCCTCTATGAACAATGTCATAATCGTTTTCTACACACAGACTTGCTTCATAAATCAGCATCTCTTCTAATTTTGGTTCGCAATGGCAGGAGAAAGAACAAGTGTGTACAGAGTTCTTCACCATTTAGGCCAAGATGGACGAAGTAACAACTCCGCCGTTTGCCCTGTTAATGGACCCTGACTTTCTCCATTTATCAGTTGCTGTGTTCATGTTCACACTGCGAAGGCGCTCGCGTTCTTACAGTGTTCTACCAAGTCTAAGTCTATATATAAGGCCAATGGTCGGCAAAAAAGTATGTGGACCGTGAAGCCGTTTGCGAGTTGCCATAAGCATTAAAGTCCTTTTTACACCGAACTTCCGTTTCGGGGAGAAATGCCAAAGGGAAAGACGTACAAGTTTGTATTTTTACATCACCAAAGCATATATACAACAGCATACAAAGCCGTACATACATATATAGGAACTGGAAGTAACGGAATGAAAACGGTCAAGTACACATTCATTTACATACTTTGATACATGAACAACAACAAAAAGCATGGAGTATGGTGATTCGCTGAGGGATGAAAAAGTAAAATGAAGAAGAAAGAAATCCTGTTTTCGAGGGGTCTCCACAACGGCTCATGCATGATTTGTAAAACAAAAAGTATACGCGATATCAATCCGCATGACATAATCGTGTGTGGGTGCTTGTTTAGACATACACACGCCAACTCTTTTCCCCCATTTTTTGTGTAATAAAAGTGAATGTGTGAGATCCGACGGAGTGCGCTATGCACTGGATAGCATATCATCCTTTATCCACGATTCACTTTTCCCCTTCGCTCAAAAATCTCACTAGCCAAATAGAAAAAGGAGAAAATAGGGCCTGATAGCTTCAGAAAAAAATGATGACGACGACGACGATACCGATCACGACGATGATGATCGCGATACTTCCAGCTTATGAACTGCATGATGATCATTCAAAAATGCACGCTTGTGTATACTAAAGTTCTATCTTGAAAAAAAGTATATAATATACTGATTATTACTGATGTATGTACAAGTATCCTTCTTGACTTTTTCTATGCATAGGGTAATAATGGAGGAAGCAAAGATAACTCCGTGTGTATCACCTCCGCCGCGAAAAGATAAGTTTGCTCTCTCTCTCTCTGTTCCTCTTCACTGGTATTCAGCCCGTTTCACTGTCACTATCCCATAGTTTCCGCACTTTGACTTTTGGGTTCATTCTATCAAAGGATGAATCTGTCCACTATGGTCCTTTTCTTCTTCTTCTTCTTCTTCGTCATCTTCTCTCTTCTGGACTTCTTCGTCGTCCCCCTTCTCCTTTACTTATTTCCCTTCCTGTGAACTCAGCCTATCTAAACTCAATCCGGGTTGATCCCATTCATGGTCGGGGAAAAAAGAGTATAGGGAAGAAAGCCGTTACAAAAAGGAGAGAGTGGCTTCTGCTTCTTGTACGAGAGAATAACAATATAAATATAGATTTCACGTGAGGGTGGCCCTCGTTGGTTTGAGGTACATTTTGTAAAAATGGGAAGAGACAGCAAGTTTGCCCAGTTGGATCAAAACTATTTATCCGATATCCTCTACTTCCTTGACTCTCTTATTCAGCGATTTTTATTTTCTTCTTTTTCGTTCAGAGTCACACATAACACACACACACACACGAACCATGAAATCTATTTCCTATATTTTCCGCAAATATTCCATTCGATTGAAGACACCAACAAAAAAATCTTGGTCTCTGATCTAATGAAAAACTTGCGTCCTTCTCCCTCATATTTATATGTGCTGTTGACTGCAATGGAGGAGAGAAAAACTTGTTGTTCTCTTTTAGTTTTGCCAAAAGTGAAGGAAAGAAGAAATCAGATATTATATGAAAAAGTTTTTAGGGTCGTGCTGTGGGAAGAAAGACGACGGAGGAAAAGAATTGAGAGAGGAGTTTTCTTCTTCGTCGTCTCCTTCATCCAGCATCAAGGAATCTATATAAATATGGCCTACTGAGGATTCGGTTACTTCTTAAGGCGCTACGATTGATCGTCATAAAGTTATGTTCACAATATGGGTTGACAACTCAAAGCCTCTTCTTCTCTTGCTGTAATGCGGAGAGGCGAGCTTAAAGAAAGGGAAGAATGGATAAAAAGCAGAGAAAGGGAGAAGGCTATATTGAAGCTCTCTGTCACCAAGTTTGTACATAAATATTACATTCTGTAAGCCTGCGACTGTGTACTACTTCTCGCCACTTATTCCTATCATTATCATCATTACCATCATCAGAGGCCCTATTTCCGAAACCACCCATTGCGAAGGCGCCCTGGTCCTATGTATTCCTTAAAGGAGAAAGAAGTGTCATATCTTCTTTTACCGAAAACGAGTAAAGCTCCTTCAAACTTCTTCATCTATCCCCCAAATTTTTTTTTTGACTTTTTCAACAATATACAATTTGATTGGCTGACCACTCCACTCCTTCACCAATATAGCCGAAAGGTTGAGTCGAGGTGACTGTGGCTGGTAATGTGTTTGGGGGATGAATCGGGATAAGGCTCGCTATTACTGCTATTGTGCATTGATTGGATTCTCGTCTCCTACAAACGAAATCAAAAGGGAAAATTGCGCTGTGTAGTGTACAAGGCGCGTGACAAACTCACTTTGATTGAAACACTTTAAACCATATCTTCTCCTCTAGCTTTCCGTAATGAAAGAGGGAAGAAGAAAACGGGATCAAAGTTGTCTATGTGCTGCTTCCTCCTCCTACGCCTCGAGGATCAATGGATGTTTATATGAAAAGCAATAAAAAACAAACTTTTTTCTCCTCCACACTTTTATTCCGAACGGCTTAGCAGTAATGACGGGAGTGGAAGAGGTTTAATCCACTACTACTGGTCATCAGAGCTGATATAGACATTTTAGAGGTTCTCATTTCCGGTTTGACGCCGTTATAAATACAGCTGGATGCATACTACCATACCCACAGGAGAGTCACACACACACATACAAGATGTGTGGTCTTCCCTTGTCCCGTTTTTTTCAATTCCCTCAGATTATACAGCTCAACTGACGAGTTTGGGGTGTATACATTTTCTTTCTTTCTCTCATCGTCAGAAGAGACGTATTACGGACCAGACTATGTATGTATATAAATAGTAAGTGTATAAAAAAGTTACTCATCCTCTTTCAGGCTCCAGCACTACTATAAACACAGTCATCTTTACCGCCGTCTTTCTCCCACTCTGCCAGATTTTTATTATCCCCATTAAGTGGATACAACAGCTTATCATAAATTTCTGTCTCCCTTTCTTCAACAAACTTTTTCCCTCTGTCTCTCTCTCTCTGGCTGCTCTCCTTTTTCCCACTGTAATACATAGTCTGTTTTAAGGGTTTCAACCTCGTGATCATTTGGGTGCTTAGCAAATTCGCGAGGCTGTACGATGATAAAATACTCTTCTTCTTCTTTTTTTACTCTTTCGACAACACACTCTTTTCCTTACACATCCGGGGTGAGTGAGATTGATATAGATACATACTTTCTACTTAAACTCTTCTCGACTCTACCAACTTTCCCTTACAACTTATTATATAATCGTAACGATACTTGGGAAAAGAAGAAAGTTGCCACGATTTCTGCCTTTTTAGCTCTTGTCTCCTCGTTTTTTTATGGATTGTATATGTATGGTTAAATCAGTAAAAGTAGGAGTAGCAGCAAGTACATTTACTCCTTTTCTCCTTTCAGCTTCTGTATATGATTTTTTATCCGAAAAAGAGGAAAAGTTTTTCACGATCAGCTAATGATTGTCAAACATGGTTGAGTTTTTCTTTGGTATGACCTTTTCTTCTCTCAAGTAATAATATATCGCATTAGAGAGTACACTCTGGAGAGAGAGAGAGGGAGTAATGGAAAGCTAAAGTTTCTGTCTTGGGTCGGTCCCCTCTCACAGTCGGTATGGAAATCTCTTGTACGTCAGCCTCTGGACTTTGCAAAATACTTTCAAAACTCATAAATCACAAAAAGCGGATAGTATAAAAAAGGGTCAATAAAAGCTTCTATGTTGTGGGGCCAGTTTTTCATCATCATCGCCATCACCACCACCATGATCATGTTTACGTGGGAAATGTAAAGTTTGTGATGTGATGATCGTATTATATTCGCAAGGCAACAAGAAGGGTGAGAAGAAGAAGAAGAAGAGAGAAAAATCGTTCGCTCGTGATAACGTGTGTCTGTCTACTCGCTTTAAAAACGGCACTTTCACTCTTTGTCGTCGTAGCCTTCTTTTGTCGCCGCTTTGCCCTTGTAATGTCGACAGCTGCTCAACTTCCCCAGGATGAGAATGGGAAAGGGGACAAGGAAAAAGGATGACGACGGCTTGTGTGTTTTTAGAAGTAGCCTCATGTTCGCCATCATCAAAAATGGTTTGAATCTTGTTTTCTTGTCCACTTTTGCACTTTGATTTCAATTTTTATGACCATAGCCAGATGCCCGCAATCTAGCCATATTCCTCCTCTTTTGCCGGATATATTTGATGTGTGCCATCGTCATAAGATGTAATATCGGAATACAAATGCTTTGTGTAAAATGAGATGATGTGATGCTGGGGCAAACAAGGCTTTTGAAGAGAGAGAGAGAGAGAGATTTGTATTTCAAAGGGGGCTCCACTCTTAAATGGATGTATGCTTTCAGAGCAGCAAAAGAAAAAATGACAATGCTCACTTTTTACCCTTTTCCATCGATAACTTTCATGTATGCGAAACCCCATCCATGAATTCATGTCGAGCAAATGAATGATACGGTTATTTTCACTAGAATATTGTAATGCTTTTTTATGATTTTGTCGTGGATATATTTTTGCATTATTGTCATAACGTGGTGGCTTCTGAACAGATGCAGAGAGGCAAAGGTTTATGTTGAGTCAGCAAATAAACAAAATGAGTTTTCCCTGTCATTTCTATCACTTTGGTAGAAAAGCAAACTGTTTTCAGGACATATATGGACCTTATCGATTTATCACTATCATAAAATTCTCATATAAAAAAATCATTGTGGGTGATCACCGCTGCGGCTGAAACATTTCCTCTCGAATTTGCAAGGATACCAGCGAATATATAAGTTTGAAATTGTGCAGGTGTTCGTATGTAATTTACTGTATCCCATAAATATATTTTAGCATTCTTTCACCATTTCAAAAGAATTGCAAATATTTAAAACTAAATTCCCTTTTTTGTTTCCTTGCATAATCAATTTATTTTAGCAAGTCAGCGTAATTAAGCAGAGTTAACGAACGAAGATGTTTTGAGAAAGTTGATAAATTTGTTAGTGCATATCTTGAAGGGAGAGAGGAGAACGTGGTTTCCTCTCAAAAAGTCTAGGAATAGCGAAAGGGTGGGTGGGACACTTTTTCGTGAAGATGGAAGAAGGATGCATGGATGTTGGAGAGAATGAACTGCATTTTTCTTATCGCTCCGGAAAATCAGTTGTCTCCTCCGATAAAAAAAACATGCAAGCAACTCGACGAGCTACTCCAGACTCAGAGAACTTCCCAGATAATACATACGTGCATGTACACAAAGTGCAGATATAGAATTTATGATGATGATGAAGCTTTTTTTTCGTTGGAAGTAGAAATAGAATCAGTAACATATATATTCTTTTCTTATTACTCCATCGGTTTCTTTTTTTCCCTGACTCCATGTTTAACTTGTTCCGGCTAAAGCGAGAGTGGAAGAGAGGACGAGAAGTGTGGTTGCAGTGAAGCAAGTTGTTGCAAAGGGGGGAAAATATGCTGAGGTCATCAAGAGAATCAAAATTCATATGAGGACATGGGTTTGGCGAAGGGTTGCATAGTTAGTTGCCAGAGTCTCTCTCTCTCAATGACATCAACTTCGTCTTTCTATATAAGTCCCAACGTATTAAAGTTCTATCGGTATACATCTTCTCCTCCTCCAGGTCCAAGTGTATGTAAAAGTGTTAGGCGTTGACTTCACGATTTTTTCTCTTCTTTCAGGAAAAGGCAAAAAAAAACTTTGAAGGTACATGAACGTGCACACTTCCGCATTGTGTCTGTTCGTGTGCCGTTTTCTCTTCCAGTTTTTTTGTCCTCTATCTTTCTTTTTTCATACTTGCAAGCTTGTCTCCATACTTTTCCATCTGCTTCTACCAGTGGCCGGGCTTTCCGGCATGTTATTTTCTATCTTTTCGGTCATATGTTTAACGTTCTCATGGTTTTGGTAATCTATGAAAATCCTGGGGAGAAGAAGGAGAAAGATGTTCAAGTACAAGGCACTACTACACACCCTTTCTATCTCCTTTTAAAAAGTTCGCAGCTCCAAATCTTTTGCCACGATTACCTTTAGGATATATGCTCGGAGATGGATGTATGCCCTTGTGGAAATCCATCTAGCAAACATACTTCAGCAAATAGAAATGGGTGCATTCTCCAATCCTGCCCTACGCCTACATCTATGTACTCAAGGAGAGGAGAGCAGACAATCTCTAGACTGCATCAAGAAACGGATTTTCGATTTATTAAATGAGACTGTGGTGCAGTGGAAAAAAATGGTTTGTTGAGAGAGCACAAATAAAACTTGATGATCAAGACTGTCGCACAATTTTTCCCCTGATTTAATTCCATTCCTTCTCCGACCATAGGAATAATGCATGGAATAACCATATTCTCAATATATACTTATGCTTCCCTTTCAAGAAGATGGATTCGAATAGAAAATTTCTTTGAACTTGAACGTTTCATTTCTCCTCGCACTCTCCACGACTCTATATAGCCTTATTCAGACTTCTCATCTAATGAACGAAGGATAAAAGTATAAAAATATGTCAATGAAGCTTGCAAATCCACAAGCTCAAAACCTCATTTTACGCAAAATGTACTTGACGCATGATTTCACATATTATGTATACCAGTGGAATACGTGATAATAATACACATATCCTCGTCCTCCTGCATCGTCTTTTGTAGGAACATTTATACATGTGCCAACGGGGAGAAGGCGCAGTGGAACTTGAAGCTAAAGCAATTAATCCTGAGCGAGAAGACGATCTGTCTCATTAATTTACACGACGAATCATTTCCAAAAGCAGATTATGTTGAGTAATCGAGAGGAGTTGATAATGCCAGAACTCACTTGGAACTGATGCTAGACGACTCCTGCCAGTATTAAGGAGGGATATATAGACTCAATGCACACTAATGCTATATACATACATACATTCACCAATAATGATTCCATCTGTCAAGCCCCCAACTTCTGAAAAGAAGAATGCCGCATAAGCTCCAAACATTATCATTATCACAACGACCACAGGTGGTTATATAGAAAGTGAGTGTTCTGGAAGACATGAATGTATCCACGTCATATACCCAAAGCCCTCGATGAATTCATTGATTCACTCACTCATTCTCATACGCTCTCCTACACTCATTGATATGTAACAACGGTGTAGTGAGTTCATAAGATTCATGTTCTTCCTTCATGTTTCACCTAGTCCTCATTCATGACGAAGTATATACATTTAATACTTGACGAAATACTCAAGTGGAATTTGTACCCTGCAACTGTAACGGAGTTTTGTCATTATATTTTTGACGTAAGTAACAAAGAAAAGTGTTGCTGCCTTAAGTCACTGAAGCTTTCTCTCTGTTGGAATCAAGGAGCTACGCAGAGTGACTCGCTGAGACCAGACCACCCAGAAGCAAACTCACCCTTTCCCAAGCAGCAAAGTAAATATCAGATCACCCCTAAGTAAAGCTACTCTCTTTGTCCTCAATCTTTTGAGGCTCAGAAAGTAGGTGGTTGGGTATATAGCTTCCTCATATTACAAAGATAGGTAGAATTAGGGGAAGTGCCAAGAAAAAGCAGGTAAAAGAGAAGGAGACGGAGACAGAGATAAGGAATTTATTACTCTGAGTTAGTAGGATTACAGTAGTCAAAGGTAGGCGTCCGCCGTTGAAAATACGCTCTTGTCATCATATCCCCTCAAGAGATTTTTGGTGGTGTTACCAAACCACCATGAAGAGACACACCAAAGCTCAGCCTGTGCTTGGCACTGCTTTTCCGGGGAAAGCACTAGGCAATTTTCGGTGGGACCCCGCGCGTATTTGTCCTTGTGAGTGCTAAAGGTTGCATATTATAGAGAAAGCTATTCGTCACTGGTGCATTTTGGTGCATACATTCATGGGTAATGTATCTTCCAGACATTATTACCTTTCTGTTCGCCTCACCACAAATACTTTCCTTTTCGTGCAAGGTACATTACATGTGGGACAAGGAGAAGCATGTGTTTGCTTGGTTGAAGTTGAAGCTTTCTACTGGAGAGGCTTTGAAAGACATGAGGAGTTAACCCGCGTCTCTCGTCGTCCTTCGCCCTTTCCTTTTACATGCTCTTCTCATTGAGAAGGGACAAGAACTCTCCATTTGTCTCTGTTGTCAGTGACAGAGACAGAGGAAACATTCCATCGGAATTCATTACACACGCTGTGTATTACACAGTGATGATCGGAATAGATTTACATATCAATGTGGCCGAGGAGTGTGCTCCGTCACATATTACGCTGGTTATTGTATGCGTATAACGGCGAAAAAGGAAATGCGTACCTTTGCACAGAAAATGTGACGCAACTGCCACAGATTGCCATTTTCCTTACTCAAGAAACGCTGCTATATCCATACTCTTCTCAACTTTAAAGGCAACAGTTTCTTGAAACAGTTTTCGGTACAATATATAATACACGTCGGTAAAGTAAATGCACGCTTTGTCTTCTTCGTGCAGAGTCGCTCCCATCATCCTGTATAAACGGGGTGCACTTTGGGAGCACGCTTGAATTAGCAATAATAGAGCAGTAAGTGAAGCAGTTTTCCACCAAGTTAGCTTCAAAAGTATCCGTAGCGCAAAGTGAATGAATACACATACACTCACAGGCGAATGAGTTCTCAGCCCATTGAAGGAGCTCGTTGAATTCTAAACCCAGAATCCACCGGCTGCTTTACCTAAAACTAAAAGTTCATCTGGAAAACATAGGGAGTTTCCATATGCGAGAGTGGAAAGGGGACGCGCGGTTAAATGTGTAATTGTCTTTTATTCTATCTTTCAACTTGACCATGAAAACAAACAAAATAGCTATACATGTTCAAGGCTAGGCGAAGGATTTCAGGTTGGGTGCTGTTCACTTTATTTACCCTGAAGGCTGGATAAAAGAAAGCAAGCAATAGAGTTGACAGAGTGAAAGGAAAAACAGGAGAGAGAGACAACACTTGATGACAAAAGTAACATGGTCGAAACAAGTGAGCAACACACTCGTCTCCTTTTCTTTTCTGTATTCTTCCTTTTGTGTAAGCACTCAGCCTTTTTAATACCAAAACAATCCCATTGATCTCTACTCTAAACCGTCGTATACAGTATAGAAACGAAAGAGAGAAGAAAAAGAGGAAAAGGTACACACAGTCGTTACTATGTATATACCCTATTTACAAAAGATCTTTAAGATCTTGAACCAGACTGCTGATGCAGAGTGCGAACGGGGTTCTTTGATTCTTTGCATTTGATATTATATAAATACATACGGGAACGGAGGAGAGAGGAAAATGTGGGTGCCTCCAAGTAAAAACATGAACTTGACTTTTCTGTTTCGGGAAAAAGTGCCTTGTTACTTATATGTTACGTGTGGAGAAAGAGATAAAACACAACTCAATAGCGGATAAAGGTATATTATGTAAAGGTTTCTCCTCTCTGCGTAAGCTGCCTTTTCACAGTCAACTTGACTTTTGATTCTGTCGTCGATTGAGAGGATCAAAGATCTTTCCCCTGGCATAATGCAGACAACTTTATCCTTCTCCAGTGACAAGTCTTTTAAAGGTATTTGGTCGCGTGTGCATCACTGTATGCACCCATGCATTGCATTTATGCCGTCTTACTTTTGCTGCTCCATTGAGAATTTTCCTTCTTCCGCTATCCTCATTCAATTGAATCATTGGTCGTTATGCAGTGATACGCGCGTTCCTGAGTCGGAGTCGGCAAACGTGGCAAACATTCCACGGAAATGTGTATATTCAAATAACAACTCTTTCGTTCGAAAGAATGACAATGATTGTGTGTACTTACCACGTGTATGTATATAAAGAAGGGAAATATACATGCTCTAGATACTTTTTGCTGCTCTTTTGCACATTTCTCTGTTTAACAGAGATCACTCTGGCTAAACAGGTTAGATATTGTTATTGTAAGTGAAATGGAGGTATGAAGGGGGGAAAACGCCAGAAGTCAGAGTAGAGAAAATCAATGTGCATAAAAAGTCTAAATACACTCCACTCAATGGAACAACTTCAAACAACTTATCCACCCTTTCCTCACCCTCTGTACTGCACTATACTAGGCCGATACACACTAGAGAAAGTGAAGGTTACACACGACGTAGCATTCCTTTTGACAGAGAATAGTGTATCCCTTGTTGATCACAAGGAAGTTTTTTTCCTCTCTCCTCAACAGTCATTCACCCAGTTTGGTTTCCACTAGGTTTTCTTCACAATGTTTATACTTTATACGTTGTATAGTTTCCATATGGCGTAACGTGCTAGAAAAAAAATGGAGAAAAAAAAAGATTAGAAAGGAGAAGCGTGAAAAAGAAAAGTCCATTGTGTGGAGTAAATTAATGGGTACATAAGTTTGTCTCTTTTAACAACGCAAGCACTTTCTCTCCCTCTCACGGTGCATTTGTTTTGCTTCTAGCACACATACAACATCACCAGAGAACTTCTTTTTTTACTTGTGCCATTGCACCGTGAAGAATTAACAAGGTTTACACTGACTCGATTGTATGTTTATACAATGTGTATACCTTAGTTTGACCGTCTGGCCCCTGTCAATACAGTATTTTGTAGCAGGGAAAAAAGAAAGAGACATTTGTAGCTGAATGATTTCTATGATAGAAGCTACTTTTTTATATGGGTAAAATCTCAATACAAATAGACCATAGTTGAGTGAACTATTTTTCCACTTTTTTCGCCTGTGTACTCGTTTCCTCCGTAAGGATTAAAAGACTTTGATTACTTTTCCCTTCCTGTTAAAATTAACTCAACTGGTCACACATGGCTCGGTTCACTTCCACACAGTTTTATGCACTCGCGAGCTCACGTGTCGACTAGGTAGTCTGGAGAAAGAGAAAGCGCTTCATTTCATCTGTCGTTATGTGAGCTAGCAGCAGCAGGAGTGTGGGTGTGCATGTATGTGTGAAAGTGAACTCCTTCCTTCGTGTGTTCTTTGCGAATTGATGTAAGTTGAAGCCAGGTTTCTGCGTCCAGTGCAATAAAATGATATTGAAATGGTATACGGGAAAGTGTATATATACATATATCCATATACATCTTCTTCTGCTGCTATACAAATGGGGATAAACAAGCACTCAACTTTTCAGTCCTCCTAAGTGGCTGCAATGGAGGGATATATATTGCACAAGGAACAAGTGTAATAAAAACTAGAAACGGAGAAGCTCGCGCGTCGAGTTGCCGTTGCCGTTGCTGCTGAAATAGAGAGGAAAAAAAGAAAAATGAAGACGACGACGAAGATGATAATGATGATGAT
>JAQFZW010003243.1:0-13633 GCA_034687055.1 Heteromurus nitidus
ATTCGCAACACTTCAAAGTGTATGTTCACACTAGTTTCGTTGCAATTGGCGAGTAGCTACCAAATAGTGTCCATTGTTAGTCAGTCATGATTTTCTATATAGCATTTCCCTTTTGTCCTAATGTCCCTTGTGTCACATTAGCACACATGCTTTATCAGCAAGTCAATACGCCAGTTGGTCATTAGGGAAAACATGCAAGTCCTATCAGTGAATCACAGCAATGCTGATAAATGAATGATTGATGTGAGGTTGTATGCCGTTATCGTTATCAACCGGTTTAAAGGTTATTCTTGGATATACTGTGAATCGTGTTTCATTGTTAGTCTGATACGTAGTTCAAATGAAAAGAAGATTCTGATAATCTCGAGAATTACTAAGAGTAGAATATAATGTACCGTGTCAGCATTTTCTGTTGTTGTTTAGGTACTCTCTTTAGGTATATCAGTAATTCATTAGGAATCCTATATTATTCAGAATTAGGCAACGTCGAAAGTGAGATTGATTTGCTACATATTTGATGATAAAAATGTGTTTATTTTTTATTACTTCCAGATTCTACAAGGGTACAGTCCCACGTCTCAGTCGAGTCTGCCTAGACGTTGCCATAACCTTCATGATCTATGACTCATTCATGGAACTGTTCAACAAAGTCTGGCATTAATTTCACCAATAGTGGAGCTAAGCATGCACTCATTGTATTCCAGAATTGAGTGGGATGGACTTGTGTGAAAATCAATACATAATATTATTGCTACTTGATGAGGTGCATGTTGCATTTGAATGTGTTAGATAGAGTAACTCCTTGGGCAGTTTACGCTGACTCAATCAGTGAATACTTTTAAGAATCATGAGTTACTTATATTCTTAAGTTAAGCAAGTTATTGTATTTTAAGGGCGTGAACGACTTGATTTCCCGCTTTCCATTTCATTGCTTCACGGAAGAGTGAAGAGAAATCCAACCGCGCGCGGCATATTTTGTTAAAAGCATAAATCCTCTAGTTGTAAGTTAAACGAATGTGTATTCCTTTAAAAAATTAGAAGGTAGTGAGATTTGCATAGATTATGACACAAGAGTAACGTATATATAATTTTTTATCGAACTGTCGAAACAAATATTTTTCTGTTGTGAACTGGCTTTAACTAGTGATTGCTGAAGATAATCTTGACAATTTTTTTTGTTTCGTCTTGGTGCTTCTCTGGTACTTACGTAAACTTGGTGGAATGTTGGTTTTAGTATGTAGTCATACACAACTGTAAATTCCGATGACATTAAAATATGTAATTGCTAGAGCTTTATCAGAGTTTTTGAGATATTAATTAATGTTTGATTTTGATGTGTGAATTTTTTTATTAACACAAAATGCTTCCCTGATTTATGCTTATAGACTACTTACAAGTAGACATAAAAACAATATAGAAAAGTAGGTGTTGCTGACAATCCGTTTTCGTAGATACTAGCTCACGAATAACGCCGTGTTCCCCTTTAAAGGTGTGTTTCATTTACTTCCATGGTTCCATGTTGTATCATTATCCTGTTTATTCGTTGTGCAGCTAAATGACCATTTCTAACGTAGAATTTACTTTGATGTTGTGTGGAAATCATATAGACTTCAGATTTTATTGATTGATGCTCTATCAGATTGCTGGATATTACTAGGATATTGTATTAGATGTGTTATTGCAATCCTTTTGAATCTAGAACTGCAAACTCAGCACGTTTTCGTGTTTTCTAAACCTCTTCAAATCTGTGTTGGGCCTGATGCGGACTTTATGGGAACAGTGTTCACATGTATGACCCCAAAAGCGATAAAAATCTTTATATTGTCGGTTTGATAAATTAGCCAGTGAAGTCAATCAGTCCCCACGGATTATACTTCCTAAAGTTATTTACACGAACAAAGAAATATTTTATGCCACATGGTCAAATGATGATCGCCTCACAGTATATTAGAAAACCTGAAATGATATTTCTAATTGCATGCTTTTTATAATCCTTGCCACAATGTTTTTCGCACATTGACCCTTCATTATGTTAAGGTAAATGCACCAAGGTTGTTTGAGCTTCCACTGCAATGCACAGCTTTATGTTGTAAGACTGCTTTGATACTTAAGAATTTAGAATATACCAAATATGCACATTTATAACTGTTTCACAGTTCAAATCTACCACTTATCATATCTTCTGATCATGTTTTGATATTCCTTCCTTGAACCAGCTAAATTATCAATTTAATTATGATTTAATTCAGTTCTTAAAAAGGACTATTCATGGCAACAATACCGATCCAAGTATTTCTTCAAAAATGAATTCCAAACTTTGTTCTATAATCCAAGAAGCACACTGGAAATTGACCTGCATCGTAAAGAAGCATTCCTACGTCCACATTTTGTGATACATAAATTAGAAAGAACGAAATTATACAAGAAAACTTATTATTTTTATTGCAAATTAGCTTTACGTTCTATTGTAAATTTTCTTTCGAAATAAGTAAACCTTGTTCCGTTTTCCCCCATTTTAAAACCTGCAAAGAACGATTCGTGAGAAGGCGATATATATTGCAGCGAGCAGAAGTTAGTCAGAATTACCGTAACGGACCAAGTCAGAGAAAGGTAACCCGGCACTAAAACTTTTATGATCGAAAATTGACTTCGAACATCCTTGAGAGTGGTGTTCAAGGTTGAATGTAATTGGATTGGAAAAAGATATTTTTTTTCATAAATCAAACCAGGGCAGGGTACTAAAAGTGCACCGCTGCTGAGTTCGTTCCTAATACGTTTTTAAAAGGATAAGTGCAGTTGTTGACGCGCGTACCACTCTGGCATGTGAACTCATACATATCAAACTGAGCCATTTAATTCTAAGCACGTATCTAAATTCCAAAAGTATATCATCTCTATGTTTTTTTTTGCACAAATGTGAAACCTACATTAAAAATTATATTAATTGTACTTCCGCTGTGTTTAAATTGAACTCAATGTCGCAATTGTGTATACTTACAATTTAATAACAACTTGCCACAGTTGGTGAAAGTATATAAATGTGTTATTTCATTGCAATAAATGTTTTCTCTCTAACCAGCATAATGACAATGTACTGTACTGCTACCGATCGTGTGTAGTCGAGTTTTAGACAAAAAAAATGCTTGTAAGTGATCGAGATTCCATGTAAAAATGTAACACTGCGACGATAACTACAGTTAAGAAAGTAAATGTGAATCAGGATTAAATAAAGGATAGTATTTACTTAAGTATAAATATAATAAACATCCTAAAAGTAGTATACAGAGGAATTGTAGTTTAGTTCCTATTACCGGTAGCTAATTAGTAAAAAAGAGTCTCTTCAGTCATCATGAATGAGAGTCATGATGGGCCAACTAGTTTTTATATATAAGAAACTGCTGAGGCATATGACTGGAAATAATGCGTACACATGTTGTGTACGTACTCAAAACGTAGTCTCATAGTAGAAAGTATTAAATAATTGGTGAAAACTGTGAGTTATCCGAAGGATATATCCAATATAATGCTATCAGTGATGGCAATAAAGTCTCTATATGTAGTCAAACGTGTAGATTTAACATCATTTACCTTTTTCTATCATTGATATATTATGCATATAATATTCCACCTCATTTTGCATTCTGCCCAATATCCTGTGTAGTTTTCCTCACGCTTCGCTGAGCACAAAGCAAGCCTCTCTCTCTACTTTCCCCAAAAACTTGCACCTCACTCATCTCTCCCTCTCTCTTAAATACAATGACAGTGTTTGCTAATGATGACACATCTTGTTCCTTATGAAGTCAGAGGGAGTATTTTGACGACAAAAGTTTTCCCATATATCACACACTGCACGTATGATTAGGCTGATGGAATGTGATTCATCTGACGTTGGCCTGAAACTAACATTGCATTCATGTATTAAAATTGATGTTGATGTGTGATAGTGATGGTATTTTCGGCAAGCAACTCTCTCGCCTGATATTCATTCCATACGAGAAAGAGGCTTATGTCAACAATTTTAGCACAAAGATTGTCAGCGTGAGTAGCTTCAGCTAGAACCTAGAACTTGAGCCGATCTCACAATGCCCCGTTGTGGAATATTTTACTTTTTCATTATGAAAGAAGATAATTTTTGTAGAAATTAGCAAATTTAGGGCGAAATAGGCATCAACGACTTACGAATAGCGTTACGAAACGAACCAAATTTTTACTAGCTTTAAGAAACTGAAGAAAAATCGTAAACCAAACGTCTATGCTTTGAATAAGATATGTGAATAGGCGTCAGTAGGTCGTCCGACATTCCGCTGAAAATATGTTATTTCCGTAATGCAATATGGTCTGAATTCATGAATGGGTTCTACTATTGACGATGTCAAAATTTAGGTTGTACCGGAATCGCAAGCAGGGAAGCCATTCTTCTATACAGACAACCTCGAAATGCCCGGTTTACGCATCAAGTGAAAAGGGGAACATTAACATTTATCACCTCGGAAACTGACTGATTTTCCGGTGCGGCATGTTGACTGGGCGATGATCATTTCCAGATATTTCTCTCACTTATTCGCACCTCCACCCTTCATACTTATATATATATATCGCATAACACAGTTCGTAAATGGTTTATTCATGAAAAGAGACTTGCCGACTCTGCGAAATATGCGATTGTTTGTGAGCGCAAGTGGGAGAACACACATAACTTGAGGGCTTCACTCACCAAAGGTATTGTTAAAATTGAAGAGGAAAACGTGCTAGATGGCCGAAAGTGGACTTGCCAGCAGTCAGCTTTTCCTTTCTGCTCCCTTCGTGTTTACCAAAAAAATACTACAATGGTATGTGATGTAAAGGTGGCAAGCAAACGGAAAAGAACAGCTGCGCAAGCCGGTTCCCTTTTTTTGCATGGAACTCTGCTCGTGTGTTCCCTACACTTTTATGTTGTCTCAGTGTTCTATCGGGATATCGGGGAAAACGTGAAAGACGTCGTTGAGTTGAGTTTCCCCGTGCTTACTTTGATGATACAGGACGCGATGCTTTCCCACATTTCCTCCACTCGTGGAAACACTGGCGTAATTTTTTCCCCTCTCCTTGAGAGTTGGGCTATGCAGACAAGGAGAGAGTAACAGTCGTAGAGTATGAGGTGCTCCGACGACATTCACTCCCGGTATGAAGGAGTAGGTCAGCGAATTATTTTTTGCATGCCTTCAGATTTGCATCATCATCCAATTGGAGTTCAGTCCACTCATACAAACACAGTCAGAGACACAGTTCTCCATTTCTTTCCCTTTCGCTGTCACTTTTTCGTAAGTAGTTCAGTCAGACAAAGACAGTTATTTACAACAACGCGACATGGACATACACATTTCCTTCCTTTAAGCTTCAATGATTCATTTGTGTGTGGCCGAGTAACTTGAAAGGATTGAGCATGTTGTACATTAACTTGTGTTGAGTTACGTTGCATACTGCACATTTTTTTATCTCCTCCGACTTCATTCGCACACCGCATTGACCCTTGGAGAAAGTGAGTGAGTCGTGAGTCAGTGGACATAAGACGACAAGCTTTAGTAGATTTTTATTTATTTTTGTGTGAGCACGCGAAACGAAGTTCATTCAGCCATATATTACACACTCTCATTCCCTCTGTTTGTATCTGCAATAATAATAAGTAGCTTTGAATGTTTCACTGACTGGGTTCGAGTTAAACTCGAGGGAGAGTGAGAGAGAGGAGTCAGAGGAGTGGAGAGCGGAAAAAAGGCACAAGGTATTTTGCATGCAAAAAGGCAGAAGCAGACACGTTTACTTTCTCTGTCGCGCCGGTTCATCCCTTTTTCTACCTTTGCACATACAAGTAAAAGGACACACTCGAAAATGTGTAGGAATGTGGTCAGTATTTTTTCTCTGTGTCTTTGAGCATGCCATGATAGCTTAATCAAAATGTTGTCCTTCTTCATGCATGAGCTCTATCAGACCTTGCTACTCTTTTTCCTGTCCACCGACAAAACAGTTTGAAAAAAGGCTCCTCTCCTCACTACACACACTTTCTCTCTCTCTCTCTCTCACTCACTTCTTGTTACTCTCTCCGCTTTCACAGCGACAACGGTGTGCTGTCAACTGTTATCACATTCATCAAAAGTCACGGAGAAAAAAAACACAGACGAGAGAGAGAGGAAATCGTACTTCATTTCGCCCTCTCGCACGTTGACGACGGAGAGAGAAAAATTTACGACTACTTCAGAGACAGAAATTACTCTCGGTTAAGTGGTTCCTAACTTGAGCTGCTCGATATGTTCACTAAATGTTTTAAGTGTGTTATTTCCTGAAACTTGTTCACACTATGGGTGAGTATATAGGGAGATAGACTTGGAAGCAAGTCCTTTTTTTCGCTATATTATTTTTTATGTGTGATATAGACATTGTGAATTAGAGAGGTAAGTCATATCTTCATCCTATCATCACTGTGCTGAAACCACTCATGAGGAAAAACTGTCGCGATAAATTCTGCGAGCAACACCACCATCACCCAGTAATATTACGCTGACAAGAACAAGTCATATTGCACAAGTTAATCTCCTCGATGGTATTATTATATGAATCTATTTCGAGTTTCGAACACGTGTCGGTAAGCACGAAACTGACGGAACAATCTGACTGGAGATGACGGCATGTTTATATATGTGAAAGGACGAGCAACGAGTGAAATCCTTTAACATAATTATCAAATTAGCCGAGTGCACCCTGGCGGTCATCGTAAACGTGCTTCTTAATCAACCTACATGTGTACATGCATCCCTCCAACTTTCACCTCTATAAAAGGGAGGTATAATATATTGTCTATTGATCAGAAACGCATCGAACACAAAACAAAGGAAAGTGAAAATGTGTTCAGAGACAGCCAGGTACTCACGAGGGAAAGAAGAGGGGAATTCCGTCTCGAATGTCGACCACCAAAGTCGCCTGTAATCTTTCGACAGTCTCCACTCGGCCATTTGTGTAGAAAGAACAGGAAACGGGAATGTCTCTGTTTTTTTGTGAATACTAATCTCTGAGAAGGGAATGAAGACGAAAAAAAAACGTTGGTGAATACATATTTGTATGCTCACTAATGACCGTAACACTATATACTTTATCGTATATCATGAAATAGGACAAGTGAGAGGACTACGGTTTTTCTCCTCGGTCGTTTTCTCTCTCTTTCTCTCTCTCTCTCTCTTCTTGTGCAACCAAGTCGCTCTCAACTAGTAAGTTGATATCCATGTTCTTGGCGGCCCTTGTGGTTCCTGCTGCTTTGCGTTGCTTATTCATCTCCTACCGTATCGTGTACATCAAATGACAAAAGAGGCAATAAGAGACAAGGAGAGCAAAGCAGACTCCGCCACTCCACATATCAATTCTGTTTCATCGTCTCTCCGCTTTCCTTCTTCTCTCTCCCCCACACTCAAAGGTTGTGGAGAGAGACAAAAAAATAATGCTCTTCATGCATGCATATATTCATGCTTTCATTTAGAATCTATCAGTGAACACGATGTGAATGAGTAGTGCATGTGAGCGCATTACGCATTTTAGCTGGAGAGTGAAAGTGAAACCGTGACTTTCTCCTGGAAAAAAAGAAGGAAGCTGTTGATCCAGAAACCTTAAAGCTTACTTTCAGCCATATATTCGAGTAGAATATGTGTAGTTGCTCGCTTCGGGAAAAAAAGGGAGAGGAGAAGAGAGGGGAAGAAGATTGGTATCAGGCCGACATACCACTCTGTATACAGACATGTTAAGCAAGCATCCATGAATGACTTGTCTAATACTTTCTTGTTGACTTCTCTTTTTTTTCTTGCTGGCTTACCAGAGCCCAGTTTCGCTGGCTCACTCACTCGTTTCCAATCTATCCTCCTCTCGTCGTCTATACGTCTTCTCCTCATTCTCGTCTCCACATTGCTTCCCCAGTCTCCATTGGCTTAACCTCAAATAATGTACTTCCTGAGTGACACTTTGTTTAATACCATGGCTTTTGAATCTTCCAAAGTGTAGCCACAAAATCATCGTGTTCCTGCTCCACTCTCTTTGTGTGTGGGCTCTCACTCTTCAATTCGTTTACCCTGTGACACTCTAGTGCTTGGAGAGACAAAAAAAACTTCATGGACAACACATCAAAGTTATTGCGATTCCAGATGGAATGACAGCGGAAGGCTATTTCCTCTCCGTTGCAAAATTACAACAGCGTAACTAAGGAAAATTGCGCAAAAAAATCTCAAACTATCTTGCAAGAACGTTTATAACAGTTTTTTTTTGCAATCTGCCAAAATGTAGTGTGGTGCTCTCATGGTGCTTGTTATTCATTAAGGTGTTTGTGTGTGTGCAATCCACCTCAACATTTATCAAGACGAGACTAACAACTGGAAACATTTCCTCCAGATGAAAGTGACACAGACACATAACCCCGTAACATAATGACCCAAATACCCTGTTTTCCTTCATGCTAATTTCTCCACTTTCCAATCCCAGAGGGATGGAAACATAACCCGAACCTAAAGTCTAAGATTTCAGTATACAATATCAGGTGTAGAGTAGCTTTTTAGGGTACTCTGGGCGAAATCCTCTCAATAGGATTCCTTTTTCTCTCGACATTACACCAAAATACATCACAGCTTTTCGTTTTTTTTTTGCAAAAGTAAAAAAAAATATTTTCAACTAGCACGAACTGTGGTGCAGCATTCTACAAATCTGATTTCATCTGAGGGGTTTTCTTGTGATATCGTGGGAGAGATTGAGAGATTGTAACTGGTTTACACAACGGATAAAATTCGAAAGAGCATAGCCCACTTCCCCTGTTTACAAAATGGGAAATGTCAGAGAGTGATGTGTCACGGAAGGGGGAAACCGTCTCCAATCTCCACTTCATCTCGAGAAACACGTTGATACGGGACGTGAGAGCAAGCTCTCACACAATGTAAATTTCTCACTGGAAATAACCAACCACGAATTCGCCAACTCTCCAAATACCTCCTCATCACAGTCCTCGTTCGTGAAACTGTACAATAGTAGCCTCGTGAGCACATTTTTTTTCTCCACAATAAATATATGTACCTGCCGACACAAGCTAATTTATGAGGACAACGGTTTTTTGTGTGTGTGCAACTGGACACATCCACGTCGCTTCCGATCGTCTAGAAAACATGACGATCACTCTCTTTTCTCTCTAGCCTACAATTCTCCTGATAGTGAGCATGGCACAGTATAAAAATGTAAACAATTTTCATCCCCTGCATCAAATCAATTCACACAATTTTAGTGCTGTGTTTGTGCCTTTGTGACACTTTTTTTTAAAGATCATGCGGAGAATTTCAGCAGAACAGAGGGTTTTTTTCCTCCGTCACATCGGTCCATCTATACTTTCTCCGAGAAACGTTAGACACAGCGTGCGTGCTAAACTGATGTGTTTGTTCTGAAAAAAGAGACTCGTGCATTGACGAATCACGTAAAAACAACAAGTTTATGTCTGGGGGAGATGGAAAATTACTATTGTCACGTTGCCGTTGAGTAAAGAGCTTTCCATTTTCCATGAAAGGAAAGTGCTGTAACCACGAAGAGACAAGACTCAAGCCGTTGTTTTCTTAGGCATCTTCCTCCAATCCTAGGATGATGTGTGTGTCTGCATATATATAAGATAGAAGTATTGAGCGTACACACACAAGTAAATTCATTCTCAAAAGAAATATTTTAATTTCCGTCGCATCGCTTTTCTCTCCTCACGAAATTCCCTCTGTATCGAGATGGATTTAGTGGAAACGTAGAGGAATAACGAGGACATCAAGTACTTACTTGCCTCTTACCTCACTGAAATTTTTAAATCTGAGTGGACTATCAGCAGAAGACACATATTCATTCACACATATGGGCCATGCATCGAAATCAGCATCCCTCAGTCGATGACAGTGTGTGCTTAGAACACACACCCGACACCTCTGCATCTCTTTCACAAAAGTGTCATATTCAGCTCTCTCTCTCTCTCAACTGACAACTAAAATGCCCTGTCAATAACGTCTATAGGAGAAAGCCGAGAGTAAATTGTATTTATTACAGAGATTTGTCTCTACCTCACACCACACCGCAGTAAGTAGCACACATGTGCATATGCAAGCACACTTGTCTCCTCTCCGCTTGGATCAGCGATGATATATGTGTACTTGTAATCGTCTAGATTGTAACAAGTGCTCGCTCACCTTCCCTTTCAAAAAGTACACACACACACTTTCTCCCTGAAATCACGAAAGCGGAGAGAATTCTTCTCTATCCGCATAAGCCTCACAATTTTCCCCACTTCTGACAAACTTTTTGAATAAAAAAATATCGTTTTGTGTGTGGTGAAACTTAAAATCACGCTTGGAATACTTGAGTTGGGAAACTTTTTAAAGATTTACGTGGCAAGAAGGACCATGTGACACGATGAACACTTGAGGGTGGAGGAAATTCAGCCGGGTTTTTAATAAGTGATGAATCCAACCTTCTTATCTCTCTCAAGTCGTTAGCGAAGGCTATACATATTACTCCCAGAAGAATTGACAATCGAATCGAATGTTGGCAATGAGAATGGTTTTGTTCAAGTGTTACATAATGTAGGAATCGCGGCAGAGTATACGTTCAAGCCAAAGGATGCACTCCATTTTTAGCAGAATTATCGCGTACAATTTTTGAGATTGACAACGTGAGATTCAAAGTAGTTCACGGTGCTGAAATTAAGGATTCAGGATGCACTTGTTCCAACGTTGTATCAATTATCAAAGCTTCCAAGACGCCTAAAGAATATTTATAAAAAATAGAACATTTTGCGTAATTTGTAAAAAAAAAGTGTTGACAACTAATTGTAAATGTTCAGTAAATTACTTCTCTCAACTAAGGCAAGAATAAACATACGCCACTGTTCAAAAGTACACGACAAGTATCAAGAAATGGAGGTTGAGAGGAGCCCTGGGAACACATTTTTATAACGTATATCTTTCTTTATGAATCCCGTGGACAACTAAAGGTAAGCTTTTTTTTCATTACGCTCAATTCAATATCTATTTAATCCATGCAAATGAATTCATGTGCACAATCGATATTGTCGAAGTTGATCAAACATACGTAAATCACCGGCAACCCACTTTTCCCTTGTCAAAAATAAAGTTGGGAAAAAACTTAGGGAGAAAGTTGATGTCTCAAAGGGCATGAAACTTGTAGATACGTGTCCTAATCATTTATTTGTGTAGGGAAAACTTGTCGCTTGTTTCCAGCCTAAGCACATGTTTTAATTTTTCTCGCGTTACTCAAAGTCACGTTGTCGTTTTTCTCCTCGATTATTACCTTGTATAGTCATCCATCGCTTGCGTGCTATTTTCTACAAGTGGATGACGAAGAGCTGAATTCGTGTGTGGATTTCCGTGAAAAGAAATATAGGTAATGGAAAATGACCACAACTTGTTAACAGACGTGCTCAGCGTGACATTAGTGATGGTATGCCTTTTTTTAAATGTTACACGGTAAAAGTGAAAGTCAATAGATGAGTTGCCAGCATCCAGGTTTTCGTCATCTTCAGCATGAAAAGATTGGATGTAATTCACGATGTTTAGGTACTTACATCATACCTACGCTACAAACAGGAGTTTTATATTCCTTTCATACTCGACCCACTGGAGACAATTTTGTATTTGATGTTCAAACAAAAAACTCTTTCCGAAACTCATTTATTTGAGGGTATGAAATGGAAAAAGGTGGAAATGAGGACTGGCATATTGCTGGTACACAGACAGCTAATTTGAATATGTAGCTGAGCAACGAATGCAACGAAAGGAATATGACTTGCGAATGAGCACATGAACAACTCGACAATAATCATAATCATGAATAAAGAATATGTTTATGGACGTTCACCACAAACTGCGAGTCAGTTTCGGTTTCAGCTTCCTCTTGAAATCAATACTGTGTACGCCTGCCCATCCGCGGCCAAAGTATGGTCGACTACTGGCTGAACTCACACAAGAAAAACCCAGTCCGAAAACTCGTGCACATTTCACGTATGACTGAATTATATTTAAGCGATAAAATCTGTATATAAATTTTAATTGAATACTTTTGTCAATTAGAGAAGCCTTTGCCGGGGTCAGCTACTCTATTTTTAAAGTACCAATTTCCTCAAATATGTAACTTTTTACGGAAATCAGTCTGCTTTCAAGCACTTTTTGTTATGATGTTCAATACCCATTATTCGAGTAATTTCAACAGAATTTCCATGTATGAAATGAAGTCTTCTATTTTGCAGAATCCATGCTTTCCTCTCCATAATAAGCGTGATGTCCTCAGTTGTCCCATATTTTTCATCTCAATTTGAATACTTGTTGTAAGGGTCTTGTTGCTTAACCTCCTGAGAACCCTCACAGGAGGCCAGTTTTCAATTATCCAAAATCTTTTTTGTAGTATTATTTACTTGACATCAAGGTTTGATGTTTAGATCTGTGTTCACTTCGATGTCAATTCAACGACAATGGACATTTCTCCGAACCGAACTCAACTGTAATGCTTGTAATATGGAGCATTTACAAAAGAATAATGTATATTTTGGCGAAATTCGACTAGCCCTTCTTTTGTAGCAGGCTTACAAGATTGTCATTAGCGTTCTAGAGTATAGACGCATGCTTGCCTACCTTTCTCATAGGAGGTTGCCAATGTGCATTCACATTTCACATTTCCCTGCGCCCTAAATCTCTAAACCCCGTTTTGAAGCTTAATCTGATGCATATGCTTCATAGGAATTGGTTCGCAGTCGATTTCTCCTAAAAATTAAAACTCCAGCAAAAAAAAAACGATCTCGAAAGCATCCACTTGAGTGTTATAGGTGAAATCAAAAGGGCATGAGTAGTCTGGAAGACCTTATGTGCCCGACTGCTCACTTGTTTCTCCTTTCATCGTCCCAATCTGCCAATATTTTCCTTTTCTGGCTTCCTTCACCAAGAGGGAAGGAGATTGAGACCTATTTATTTTCTCTTGAATCTTTCCTCATGGGATTTATTATTATGAAATATCGTGGAATGTTACGACTTTTCACCTTTAGACGCCAGTCAAACTACATCTTGGTAGTCTTGTGTCGGTATAGGTCTTCATGTCTTGTCTCCAGCTGGCTACACGTTCAACATGCGAGGGAAAAGTACACAAACTACTCTTGTGTTGACTGGAGCATCTCTCTCTCTCTTCTCTCCTCATTTTTGTACAACTTAATGGCATACCTAAGACGGCTTAAGGATAAATTGTTGGGGAAAAGCTTTTACTTTTCCATCGGTATTCACAATCACAACGATCGAAATCCTTCTCCCATTTCTTAAGTCCCACTTAGCCCGTTCCAGCTGAAAAGCAGCTGGATGTGTAATCAGTCGTGACGCTTGGAACAACATACATTCATCTCATTCGAAGATTCTTTTTTATACCCTTTTGCTGATTTGAGTCGAGAGAGAAGGCGTTCGTGCATGAGAAATAATGTTCCCTTCGACAGCACATTTTTATTTGTTAGTTTATATTCGTCATGTTTAATTACCCTTGTAATGGGGTGATAAATATGACTCATCACGACCATTCTTTCGTTTCGTAGAAGATTTAAGTAAATGGCGTAACAGCAGCAGAC
>JAQFZW010003244.1:0-13632 GCA_034687055.1 Heteromurus nitidus
ATGTAGAGGGGACGATTTGGTGAAATCCATTGACGCCACCTAGCGAAAAGCCACATCATCACGTAGTTCACATTTGCCGCCGGATATCGTGGAAACTTGCCGACACACAGACACACACACAGTCGCCTTTTATAAAGGTATAGATAGCAACAGCTACATATTTTTCAGTTGATTTCAATTCAAACATATTCGGACTGAAATAGCATTTTGAATCTTGGGTCGCCGATAGGAAAAGAATGAGATGGAGATGGGAGGAATAGATTTAAATATACATAAGGCCAATTTTGACAATATTGTAGAGGTAGATATACATCTTGTAGATATTGTTTCATAACAGCGTATTTGTCAAGTCCACCTCGCAATCAATCTCGTTGTATTACTGAGGGAGAGGACCCTCGCCGTCTTCTCCCTCAACAATACTCTGCTCTGCTGAATTCCCTGCGGCCATGCCACAAATCATATCGAAACTCGATTCGTTTTATTCTTTTGGGCTCAAATTATTATGCAAATTTTTGCGAACAAGAAAAGAATTTTTACTCCAATTGGCTTGGTAGGAAGTCGCAATGCATAGTTTGAGTTTAGTAATGTACCTAATTAGACATATAAGTTTTAAAGATGTGTGTACGCATACTGGAAACGATGGACAAGGAAGGGAATAATATGCATTTTTGCATCTGATTCTGTGAATAATATACACGTATATGACGTATAGCTAATAGCTATCACCCTAATTTACATAATATCGAAGAGGATTATGTGCACCAAAATGACAACTTTGGTAAATTCGTTGAAATTGAAATGACCTAAACTACCCGAAGCGACTTTGCAACAAATAATTTTGACCAAATGTAAACCGACACTTGTCCCTTTTTGTATTAAGTAAACACCACTTCCGTGTTCAGGTCAAACTTTTCATTTTTGCCAGAGCTATAAGCTGAGAGGTTGGAAAGGAAACGCGTCATTTCGTGGCTGCCATCTGACCTAGCAGGTTGTCTCACTCGCTGTCGCAGTTGTTTCTGTTGCCAATTGGAAAGCTAAATTGGAGAGCTGTAAACATTTTGAAGTTAAAAAGTAAGTATTTATATATTTCTGAAAAAAGTTTTTTATTTTTATGATTTCTTTAAAAAAATGTTTCTAAAACCAATTTTACTTTTTTGTAAAGGATGGAGGTAGCCAATAATTTTACGCAGGTTCCCGAGTGCGTCCGTCATTTCGCTGAAGAAAGGGGGATGTCCGTTTTCCACGTAAACGGCCAGAGACTCTTTGGACCAAAATGGGAATACGCTGTGAGCAACTGGAGTCCTCCTCGAGGATCCGAAGTCTTTGTCGGGAAAGTGCCCAGGGATGCGTTGGAGACAGAGTTGGTTCCTCACTTGGAGCAAGCTGGTCCCCTCTTCCAACTCCGCTTGATGATGGACTTCAGTGGAACAAATCGTGGCTACTGCTTCGCCAAGTACTTCTCCCCATGGGTGGCCAACAGGGCTGTTGCTCTACTTGACAAGGTCGCCTTTCGGAACGATTGGCTGGCCGTGACCAAGTCGGTGGAAAACTGCAAGCTGGTGATGGCCGGCGTCCCACAGTACAAGACGCAGCGAGAGATTTTCGAAGAAGTTTCAGCCTTTTCCTTTGGAGTTGTCCGAATTTTCACTGACTGGCTACCAGAAGAAGCTTTGCCGGGGGCAAAGGGTATTGTAGTGGTGGAGTATGAAACTCATCGGTAAGTTTTTTAATAATAATTTTAAATAATTTTTTTTTCTAAAAAATTATTCCAATTTCAAATTCAATTTGCTTGTATTTTTAGAGCTGCTGCCCTGGCTCGAAGTCAGATGCTCAAAAGGAAGACGAGATTTTGGGGCTACAGAGTGTATCTAGACTGGGCGGAGCCAGAAGAGAGAATACGTTTGGTTTGTCCCAGTCCCCTCTTAATTAATTCAGCTTTTTCCATTTTGAATTATTAAATTCAGTTTCTAATCCATTTTTGTATTCATTTTTTAGCCATGGAAGTCTCAGATGCAGGTACTGTGTGTCACTAACTTGTCCCGTAACACTTGTTCCATCGCGCTGGAAAAAATGTTTAGTCACGCCTCTCGGAGAGGAGTACTGAGCATCGAGTGGACAAGATCGAAGGCCTTCGTGACGTTCAGAAGTCGTCACCAAGCTGAACTGGCGAAGACCGCGTTGAACGGTCGCGTCGTTGACGGGAATCGTATCAGGGTGCAGTGGTACAATCCTGGAAAGCTCCCCTTCGCAAAGCTAGCTCAACGCGTTAAGGCGACTGCATTGGCTGGTGGAAGAGCTGCTCTGGAACAGGGAACGAGTTCGAACGAACAGCAGAAACGGAGGTCGAAGACGTCAAAGGAGAAGAGGAGGAAAGTCGAACGGAGCAACCAGGGGAGCACCATGTCCTCCAGATTCCAGATTCAGACTCCAGAAACCAGCGCTATGTCTTCACATCAATCCAGCATGATAGACTTCCAGCAGCATTCTCAATCTCTAATAACTTACGATCAGTTGCGGGAGTCTTTCGACCAGTCAACGAGGGTGTGCCCTGAAAACTTGTATGAAGCTTTCTGGAGTCCATGCAATTGCTCAGATTGCCAATCAGCAAATGGCCAACGAATGTAAACTGCTCTAGGCCTATGGTCTTGATTAATGTGTATTGTTAGCAATGTTTTAATGAAATTTTGTCAACTAATTTTTCCATTGTTCTCGAATTCATTTTGTTAGATTAGAAGTTTTAGATTGGAGTTGCTACTCAAGCATATTTTTATTAGTATTATAAAAGCGTTGTGAAGAGGAAATGTTTTTGGACAAGTTGTTACAATGAATTTTATACTGTCCAACAAAAAATTAATGTAAATATTTGTAAAGATTTTTAATGAACTTGGATAGATTTGCTAAAAGCGTAAGATGAAGAAGCTAAGAGAGCTTAACTAATGTTTTTCTATCTATGATTAAAATGAGCTAATATCCTGCAATAGCATGGATTAATTTCAAAGCATTATTATTAAGCAAATGCCTATTTATAATAAGCTGACGCAAGTTCCCCATAATGATATTTTTCGATGTTTAATCGATTTCAATACAATTTACGACCATACAAATGCCATTGTCGAACAAACATATTTCAACCGTCAAATACTGAAGCAATTTTACTACTCCAGCAGCATAATTAACAAACCCTAAAAACAAGCATTTTCGCTTACCTTCTGATTCATTTGGGGAATCGCACAATAACATTTTTAGAATCCCAACAGTTTGAATTTTCACGACAACTAGGAACTAACTATAAAGCTTCCAGATATAAATAATTCACAAGCAAAAGCAACTTGGAGCTTGAGGACGCCATTTGCTTTCTCTTTAATAGCGTTGTCTTCATATAAAACGATATCTTCGTCCTGCCGAAATTGTTTTTTGACGCTGGGAAAGCTGTCGTCAAGTTCTTGTCGAAAATAGTGACTGCCTTCTTGAATACAGTTGGTCAAGAAGGCTGACCGTTGTTTCTCATTTTCCTTTTCGATGATTTGGAATGTTTGCGTAAGTTTTTTCTCTAAATTTTGCTCATGTTCGCTTTGGAACTCCTCCAATTTCTTGGCTTTCTTGAAGATCATCTGCGCCTGCCTCTTGGCTTTGGCGAGTCCTACTTCCATATCACTTTCCTGAAGATATTGCTTGCCTTTTTTCCTTTCTCGAAGACTCCATGAAATTTCTCCATAGATTTGTTTACAATGATTTCATTTCGTTGGTTTGTTGGAATGTTACGTTTCCCGTAACATTCCAAATATCTTCCGGAGTCAACTCCAGTTCCCTTCATTCCAGGAATTTAGCAAGTTTACGTAAGCTGGAAGAAAGTACTTGAATTCTGCTGCGGTAATATCTGTCCCGAGGATCTTTTTGATATGGAGGCCCTCGTTGTTAATTACATGGTTGATAAAGGTCTTATGGAATTTGCTGAAATCAGAGCTGAGGTCAGCGACCGCACCGGTGGAAAACTGATTCAATGCGCCTTCACCAATATTTGGCAGGAGACCGCAAGCCACGTTTTGGAAGCATTTTTGAAATGACTATCTCGCATAATCTTCAACTCTTTTCCAGTTTTTCTTTTTGCTCTCCAGCTTTGAGGATTTGCAGTTTCTCGTTGAAATAAGCTTGCCTCCCTTCATTCCAAATGCGTGTTGAGAAGGATTGTTCCAGTCGCGGATGAGAAATGTCAAATTCTGGAATGGCTTCTCCTTTCCTTCATAATCATTTTCTTGCAATGCAACCCGTACTTGAGGAATGCAGACCGTTTTTGAACTTCATCTGGAAGGTTATTGGAAAAGTTTAGGATGATGATGGAAGATGTTAATATTGATAATCCAATTGTCGTTAAAAATTTCCTTTGTGGGAGCGTCGTCACTCGTCGAAACCTTGAGTGTCTAGAAGCAAAACAGCGATGTCATCCTCTTCTCCTTCGACGAGAAATGCTCTAAGAGCAGAATTTAAATTTTCCTTTGATGAATGAGAGCTCACCTTTATCATATCAATGCGCTAGAATCAAGAGAAAGCCTTCGATTATGTTTCCGTTGTCGAATAAAATCTTGAGAAGCGAAAACCCTGCAATCAATGTAAATCAATGAAAATTATTGTGCTAGGGGGAATAGGCTGGCGAATGGTTGAGGGAATACGAAAGCTGTAGTTTGGAGTACAAAACGCAGCACACATTAAGTAAGCCTTTTGAATAATGGCTTCAGTTTTTTGCTGTTATTGTCAATCAGTTGTGTGTTTCAGCCTCATGTTAACAAACATCACAAGTGACGAGAATTTTTGTGTAAAAACGTTTTGCACAAATATATTATGAGCCCACAAAGTGTCCAAAGCCCTTTCGCACTCTGCATAATAATCGTCTCTTTCTCAATTCTCAGTTTATCATTGGGCATTCTTGTATATCGTGCAGTATTGCTTCCTTGCAAAAGTCAATTTGTCAGCAAGCATTTCATTTACATTCACACCCTCTTTGTCCTGGTGCATGTCGTATTTTGCCTTTCATGAATATGATATCATTTAGCATATATGCTCTGATATAGATGAACCTGTGGAGAACTTCAATCCAACAAGAACAGAGAACCTCTGGATATCCAGTCTTCGTGAATTGAATCATTGCGAATATAGATTTGCAAACTATTCCTACCGTTAAACGTAAAGTGGTTTGGAAATTAATACGGTAGCATACATAGCATTATTGCTTCAGTTATACACTTACAATTTATTGTTTGCAGAAAGTTTTATAATATGATATATGCTATGCAGGTTTAAGATAAGCGAATATGAAGTGGCAGGATAACAAACTAATTTCGATATTGACGTGCATAGAACCGCAAATAGCTCATAAAAGTACGCATTAAAAGTTATGCAGAAGTGGCAAGTGCAAAGTGGAAAACATTATCGGTTTATTCGCAAATATTATTTTATACTTTGACGGTGCTTTTTACTTACTTTAGTATATACTTTTGTTATACCGATACCGATACCACAGATTACGATGATGTAAATTGAGGTGCAAATTCCAATTGAAAGTTTTCGTGTGTCGGAGGATATTGAAGCAAAGTTGGGCGATATCAATTCGTGAGCAATGTGAGACAAAATTGGATTTGCTCTTGATATTTTTTTTGAGAAAATGCATCGTTCACCTCTGCGAGGACGAATTTGCGGAAGTTGCATTATATAAAGTATTATTTTATTATGTTTCTAATTTATACTATTGAGATGTTTTGTAATTTATATACAGGCTTAAATATTTTTGTACTGATTTGTACAGACAAACACAGACCACACAATGATATCAGCGCATATTAAGACTTGTGAAGTTTGAGGTGATCGTGGTTGATATCATAACAAGAAGTTAATTATTTAAGAAGCACGGTGTTATTAATGTATACTTCCAGCTTCACTTGTCGCTGATTGATTGAATGAAGTACTTTAAAAAAAGTTTTTGTTATCAGATTCGAACATCATTATGAGCGACAAAAAAGATCCGCGGAGGGCTGACGAACTCCAGCGTTTGTGGAGATATTCAAATTATTATGACAAGGGAAGGAAATAGGCATCTTTCCTTCAACGAGGGCAATTTCAATGAAATAATGAAATCTGTGAGTCCAGAGATGCTTAAGCTGCCAGTGAGTCTTGTCGCCATAATCGGTTCACGGGGGAGTGGAAAATCATTCTACACAAATTTGCTCATTCAATATTTGAAATAAAATGGCACTGGAGGGTGATTAGTAAAACTTCTAGATAAAAGGGGCGAACAGACTGATATTTTGAAAGGATTTGAATACGGAAACATGACATGTTCTCCTAATTTGAAACCGGATGAGGATTCCAGTGGAATATACTTATATCCAGAGCCATTTCTCCTTCTCGGGGATCAATATATGCCGAAACATTTTGTGTTGGTGTTGCACTTACATAATGTAAAGCCGGATAACCACTTGGGTAATCCTGAAGCGCTAGATGCTCTGCTAAACCTCGTGTGCTCCAAGATAATTGAAATTATCTGGAAGTCAAACGAGGTAACGTAATTCTTTGTTCCTTAAGTTTAATATGATTTTAAGTTTAAACCTAAATAAATTTTGTAATACTTGCGCCTATTTTTCTTCGACAGATACGTTTTTACGAGACGCGTCAGTTGTTCGAAAAAGCCGAGCAAGTGGAACAATCGCTCCAGAAGAGCTTATTTTGCAAAAATATCGTATTCCTGCACAGAACATTAGAACCGAGCACCGCATGGACGGACAACAAAAATGAAGCTTTCAAACTTTTGAAAAACATTCAACCGAACTTGAAAGATATGACAGATGTTGATAGCTTAAGCGTAGCACACTTACCGGAGTTAACCGAATCATTGCATAATGAATCTGGGAAGTTAACTGTCACTAAAAATATGTGCAGGACAATGCAAATTATATTTGCTGCAATAGCAATTGAAGAGGATATTGGTCTGGACGATACAAATGGAGAAATGCTTTTACTTAATGGGATGGCGAAGTACTTGGCATCTGGCGTGGAGCGCATTAACAAAATGTACCTGGCGATGCAAAAGGATATGGGAATCGGTAGCCAGAGTCCAAAGGGCGATTCGGATGGCAATTCCACATTTGAAATGCCCAACGTTTCAACATATGAAACGCTTGGATTGAGTTCTCTAGAAAAATATGAAGTAAGTGAAAAAGATTACAATTGGGTCACACCTAATGTTACTGCGCAAGAAATTGGCATTCTCTCTTCTCTTGTCCTACCTGTGTTCAAATTGAAAGATGGAGATGTCGGGAATATTGCTTCGAAGGAAGTAGCCATGAAAGCCGAAGATATTATTATCCGAATCAGAAACGGCGAAGCATGTTTTCGGTCAGAAGTTGCGAAGAACATGATACTTGTTCTAATCGAGGACATTATTAAATCTACATGTCAACAAAATTTCGCAGATGTTGAGGACATGAAGACTACCCTTGATGAAATTTCGAGAAAATATTTAAACAATTAATCCATTTACCTACCTACTTACATTTGGCTTTAAGTCTAGTGTTAGTATCTACACTTGAATAGTATGATGATATAATTTGTATTATAATATGAATACATTATTTAGGAATAACTGTATGCTCAACAAAACAACAAAAGGCACGGAAATTTTGAATATTTTCACTATTACATGGGATACGAGAAAGGTTCTGCTCATCTCAGTCATTCATCAGTAATTTTTCAAATTGTAAAAATGTGAGCAATAAGGATATGACATTTATTCTGACGACGAGTTCAGAGGGTTGCACAAGCCCTCTTTTCGGGCCCGAAGCCCGACCCCTTCATTTGAGGTTCAGTCCGTAGCCCGACTGAGTATATTATTGACTAAAAGCCCGAACACACATTAATTTTATGCAAATTAATAAAAATATGTAATATTATATTACATAAATATTTTAAAAGATATTATCGATATATTTGCATATTTGTTTGAGTTTATGCATATAAGTCACTCTGATGACTTGAAAAAGTAAACTAAATTATCAACATTTGGTTAAATATGCTGTCTTCTGAAATGGTTTTGGGCTTTTTTATTTGACAAAAAGCCCGAAGCCCTTTCCCACAGCTGAACTCTGGGCCCGAAGTCTGTTATTTATCTTTACTTATTATTCTTTGACTCCAGTCCGAAGACTTTAGAATAATTATCGAAGGAATATGTCACGAAGAATAGAAGCAAGCAAAGGATACTGAATTATTCATACACGCCAAGACGAACATAACATAATTCATGTCTGTAAATTTTCATATTTGAAAGAATGAGTTGGCATTTAACGATGTGCTTTATTTGTCGGACTTCCTACTAACCAAACACAAATCTAAAATTCGCTGTAAACAAAACGATTGGAATACCAAAGGCGTCATTTTGTCAATGTAATTGACTTGGCCAAACTTAACTTTGAGAATCCCACAAGATTTAATAACCCTCTTGAAATACTTGCTTAGGAGCGAGTTGCCAATATTTCTCATCATTTTCGACGTTCGTTTCGAGTTTTGATGCAAGTCAGCAAGAAAATCGAAGACGATTAAAATGACCATCGATGCAAGAGCGCCAAAGATGGCGAAGGACATCAGGAGGAGAGGAGAAACTTTTTTGGCAAATGATGAGCCCTGGATTAATGTGCCAATGTTTGCTACTTGGGCCGTTCCGCAGTTCAAAAGAGTGCTCACGTACACGTCTTGCATCACCTGGTTGTAATAGCTTTCAAGAATTTTCAGTGTTCGTATCCCAACCACCTCCTCGAATATTCGCAATTCACGTCTTCCTTCAAGTCGTCTGTTCAGTAATTTTCAAATGTTCATGATTTTTTTTGAAAGGCACAATTAATAAAAATTATTTTAATTACCTTAGAGTAATCTGCTCATTCAAAATGAGGCAAAGTGGACCAATAACCGAGTTCATTAGCATGCGACATCCAGCCTGTATTGTGACAACCCAGAGAATCCAGTTGGAAGCCAAGTTTAAAATAAATCTTCCAACAAATTGAAGCCAGCCACAATTGAATGTAATCTTGTTGAAGGGCAGGAAATCCAAGGTGTTCAAGGGCGCTTCTGGAAAGAGTGATATCGTCAGGGCCAACACAACTGGAAAATATGGCATAACTAATTCGCAAATCACTCTGCACAGCAATCTGGCCAACGTAATTTTCAGGGTTCTCCTCTGTTCACCTTTAAATAATGGATTCAGAACTACAGTTCAACATTTCGGAGGGAGACATGAATTCAGGCGAGGATTTAGAGGATCAAAGTTCAACTTTTAATTAAAAGTGACTTACCAAATATGGCAAACCTGTGTTCCCAGCAAATCAAACCATTTAGAAAGTTGTGAATATTTCCCGGACTCAAACTGAGTTTATAATGAATGTGAGCACAGCATGCGAACATGACTAGAAGCATAACTTTTTGGGTTTTGTAAAATTGGTCTAGAGGAGTCCAGGGAATTTGCATTCCGTTGAGAATTGCGGCACAAACAAGTAGGATACATTTTGGGATAGTTTTTTTGCGGGAGGACGGATTTACGTGGAGGATTTTACTCTCATTCGAAAACGTCACCTGCGAACCACCAACTTTTCCACAGCACTTTTCAGCTCGGAGGTAAACCACGAGAAAATCCTTCACGAAAAACATTTTTTGTTGGAGGATTTAGGGAACGCCTGTTGCTGCTCTTTTAACAATTGAGTTTGTACTGCGAACTATTTTCCTGTTTTCCTTATAGTTTTGAGTATTGATTGGCAAATGTATGTGCAAATGTCTAATATATAATTGTGTTGTTTTGCATAATATACATCGTCAAAATTTCACTGGGTTTACAATGCCTCAAGGTATACCCATAAGTTGTTGTTTAATTTCATATTATCTAACTAACTTCACGAAGCTCCCTCCCTCATTCCCTCATTAACGGTTTACAAAATTAATTAATATCCATGATCCTTCGAAAATATATTATTTTCATTTCTTGACATTAAAGTTGTTTTCATCTGTCAATATGTCCTTCAATATCGACTTGTCCATTCTTAATAATATATTATTTTCCTTTATTTTCATTTTAAACTGTGCACAATAAATTTAGTTTCAAAAGCTTATCATCGATAAGCATATACAATTTGATACTATCTAGGAAATTCGTTCGTTGGGACATTTATGTATATGGGATATTGAATTAAAATTACGTAATTACACACGTAATTAAAATCTCACTGGTTTTAAGTGCCTCTAGATATACAAGTAATTTAAGTTGCTTAATTTCAATAATTTCATAATTGCCCAATTTCATTGAAACTCAGTGACAGCCCATCATTAACGGAATTATAAAATTAAACTACTCGAAAATCATATTCATACGAAAATATGTAATTTTCAATTTATGCCATGGTCAATAAATTAAATAGCATATTATCGAAGAACGTATCTACAAGTTGATTTAATCTTCGCATTCGCCAGCAGGGTTTCTAGAATTTGGAAATAATTATTTCGGATTATGCTGGAAAGATCTGATCTGCCACAGGGAACTATATACTATCTGGATTAAGTAATTAAATGTTTTCGTCAAATCTGGAAGGGATGCGTGTACGAAAATTATATTTCAAAATAATAGAGGATGTATCAAATCATTAGTAACAAAATTAGAGTGTTTAGAATCTTAGGTAGCCGATGGGCATTGCCGCAGCAACGTATTTTTTTCCAGGGGGGACATTCCCATCGCGAAATCAAAAGTACACATTTTGATATTTGCGTTAATACCAGGGTTATGTTGTCAAATATGACATTTCGTACCCTAATCCTATTTTTGAGTATTTCGCAAGATTCTCAAAGGTTATCAGCACATTTCAAAAGACTGGAGCATGTTTGCCAACTCTAACACATTTTTGGAAGCTTGCCGAAGTTTTAAAGGCTACAAAAATTGTTTTTTAATTAAAATTTTTGTAAACTTTTCAATCAAAAAAATTTTCCTACGTTGATGCGACCTTACCAAGCTAGAATTTTCAAGATGAAAATATATTTGCAATGTCTCTGGGATTCAATCTAGTATTGAAAATATTTTCCCGGTGGTCGAGAATCTTGCGCACGCTCGTGCGCGAAAATTTCGGACTCAAAATCCGGAAATTCGGGAGTTTTAAACGACTTTTCGAGCATTTTTCCATGTTTCCCGAGTTTCGAGCAGTGTTTTGTAATTTTCGAACAAATTTCGAAATTTTCGGACTCAAAATCCGGGACGTTTAATCGATTTTTCGAGCATTTTTTCAATGCCCCCACATATTCGAGTACTTTTTAAATAAATTTTCGGATAATCCCGGAATTTTTTGCCGTAACTTTTCGCGTGCGAACATTCTCCACTCCCGCCGCGTATATTGGTATTCCTTGGTTGATGGCTTATAACTAACAGTACTAGATTTACTTCAAATCTGCCATGATTACGCATGCAATATTCAGGTGTAAAGCTTGCATAAAAATATTGTTTGGTACACATACTGCACATTGTTTTGAAAATGTATATACTTGGAATTTGACATCGTAATAATGTTGATAAAGAACTATGGATAAATCGACAGTGTTTATGGACTCTTTAGATGCGTTTAAATAGGGGGATTTCGTGTTTTAACAATCTTAACTTGTGGTCAATCATAATTTGTCCGGCTGGACATCAAATTTCCAGGGTGGACATGAAAATTCGAGGGGGGACATTGTCCCCCCTGTCCCTCCTGTTGCTGCGCCACTGCGATGGGAATGAGAGATGTAAATCGGAGACGCAGGAAATGGATTGAAAATGAATTCCGAATCTAATGAATTTTTAATAATTAAACTGGATTTTCAAAGTTAATTTTATTACATAATGAAAATACAATCTACATTTGGATTACAAAGATTTTTTTATATAGAAAACATGGAATTTATATTTATTAACTTTTTACAAAAACATTAATCTGCACCCGACCAATTTCTTTTACCTTCAATCAAGCCATGTTTCACATAAAAGTCGTGCCATATGAATATTGTAGATACTTCTTTATTGTTGAAGCGGGTGTTTGGCAAGTCCACTCCGTAAGCGCCATAACTGCACTAAAAAGGGAGAAAGCTCTCGCGGCATGGAGCAGGCCTTCTTGGTTCTTGACTGTGCAATACGAAGCCATGTTAGTATCAAGATACTCAACCAAGTCATCCAACTCGAGTGTCTTGGCGGCACCCAGAATCTGTGACATTGTCACACGCTCAAAGTCTCGATCCATCTCCAAAGGTGCGAATTCCCTGGACTTGAGCCAATGGAAAATGATTTGCATAACCTCGCCGGGGAAACCCACAAGAATGTGAAGTTCCAATCTTTTCCCATTTCGTCTCGCCTTCTCCCTCTCAATCAGCTCTTTGAGGACGGAACTTCGCTGGAAAAACACTTCGCTCACCGCGAACTCCACTCCGCGATCACAGGTCACCCGAACCAACTCGAAAGGATCTTGATTGGCTTGTGTGTTGCTGGAAGAAGTATGTTGTTCCCGTTTCACCAGAGCATCATGCTTGCCATCATCAGCAAGTGGGGTGGTTCCATTTGAAACTTGGGACTGGAAGCCGACCTTGATGACGGTGATTCCAACGATGAGCGGAATCGGAATCTGGAATCCTCTGGAAGCTCTGATCTGCTTCCAGAGCTTACCAGCCCATGGATGTTCGTCAAAGCTCGAAATATCAATGAACTTCTTCACCAAAGTAGTAGTAGGAGACTTTTCACAGATGGTGAAGTATGCAGCTGGAAGGACCTCCTTACACAACTCCAGTTTATCATCCAGAGCATCCACTTGAAACTTGAAACATGTATCCTTGTTGTTGGACGAGTCTTCCTCGCAAGATTTGTAGTGGACAAGCAAGGAGAGCCAAGTTTCCTCTTCTCCATCATCTCCGTCAACTTTGACGGGGTCGCTGAGCCTGAAGAGGAGGGACGTATTCCCGCCCATGTCGATGGGACAACTGGCATACTTTCTCAAAACTTGCCAGGTGCTGTCCCATTCTTTCAAGTGCCACACCACTGATTCCTCCTTTTCGTCGACAAGCTGTGCTCAAAAGGGAAAATAAAATGGAAACATTTCAATCCAAATTTTAACATTTTCAGTCCGAAAAAAGCATCAAAATATTTGAAGAGACAAAATGAGATGTAAGTATTTGGCCAAACCTGGGAGACAATTTGTGGACACTTTTTGTACCTAAGGGCATTCTTTCCAGACATAATGCGAATAGTCCAGAGTTTCTGAATGGATCAAAATATCAAAAACTAAAAATGCACAATTCAAACAACGAATATTTCAGAGTGTGCGTGTGTTGTCGTCGTCAGCTCAACACAAATCCCATAAAGTGAGCAAGTCTGAACCTCTTCACACCAAAAAATTAGCTGTGATGACTCGAGTAGCATGAGGAAGAAGGGATTGTGAATCATCAACTGCCAAAGAAAACTTAAGAATGCTAGAATCGAGCCTTGTACCTGAAATACTGTCAATTTTGTCTACAGCTAAAAAAAGAAAAGAATACACAGTCAAAAGTGGACTGGCGTACATCACGTATCAGTCCTTCATTGATATGTGGATCCCATACCAATAC
>JAQFZW010003245.1:0-13631 GCA_034687055.1 Heteromurus nitidus
ATGTATTGAAGGTTGAATGTGAAATGCATAAGTTTGTAAACAAATCTGAAATTGAATTGAAGGTTTTAAAATTTAATGTTGCACGTGCAACGTGTGAGGTGGTGAAGGTCACTGAAGGTGTTTCGTGATTAGTCATTATTACACATTAGTTGACTAGGTTTAAATCAGTGGCTAAATTTATGGCTAAGTGGGACAGTGGGAGTAACTACCCAGTGTTTGAAATAAACCATTGATGTAAGATATTAGACGACTTCGTAACGTTGAACGTATTTTATTTAATTCAATTGAATTTCAGAAAGTGTAGCGGACCACGAACAACGAAGGAATATACAGCAGCATATTAACAACTGACAAGGGGACTAGTAAATTTCATCAATACACCGTTCAGCCCCCAATCGGGACTAGCAGAAAAATGGAAGACGACGTGTTCGAAACTAGCAATGTGCCTAATTTTGTTTCACCTGAGGAAGAAATCAGCTTTTGGAAGAACAAAGCTATGGGGTTTAAAAAAGGGTATGCATTTACTTCCAGATTTTATATAACGGATAATCGTTTGGTCAAGTGTTTTACAACTTCAAAGTTGTAATTGTAAACTATGATTAAAAAGACATGCAGTTGAATTATATGAAAACAGTAATTTTGATGAGTAAGTCAGTGGCGGATGGCGGAGTTCTATTTTAGCTTTAAGTATGTACCGTCAACCGTACATATATTTAATCATCAAAACATTTTTGGCTGATTTGCAGGCTCGATGAACTCAAAAAAGATTTCGAAGAGTACCAAGAAGACTCTAAAACCTTAGAAGTGGAACTTGATACACAAATAAAGCAGACGGAACATAAAAATAAAGACTTAATGGCTTGTATAAGTCGCTTACAGAATGACAACGAAAACTTAAGGGTGAGATTGTATTAAATATCAAATCTTTCACCGTGACAGAATTTGTGACATCAGTTGTTCATATAAATCTATATATTAAATTATTTAGTCACGCTTGGAGCAAATGAATGCAGAACATCATGCCCGCATGACAGAGTGGACAGAAGAAGTTAGTTCTTTCAGAAAGACTGGGGACGAGATTAATGCGTACGTCCGTGAATTAGAACAGAAAAACGATGACTTAGAACGAGCAAATAGGTATTTTATACGGATATTTTTCATGTTATTAACTTATCAACGCAACCCTAAAATGCTCAATTTGTATGGATAACTGTTTTTTATTTTTCAGAGCGGCAGCCATGTCAATAGAAGACTTTGAAGTAAAATTGAACCTCGCAATTGAACGAAACGCGTTTTTAGAATCTGAATTAGATGAGAAAGAAAATTTAAAGTCTATGGTCCAGCGTCTCAAAGACGAAACAAGAGGTACAAATTTATACGAATATCCTTTAGGACTATATCAAAGACACATGGCGATGGCTAGTTGGCTAATGGCAATGAGAGTTTGGGTCTTTAATAATGTGTACGTATGACAATGTTTACAATTATAGATCTCCGTTACGAACTTCAGTTCACCAAACGTCAGTCGGATAAGGTAGTCGATTCAAATAAGATAGAAGCAACTCCACCGTCCACACCACCGTACAATCTAGCTAAAGCCCATCAAGCAAATTTGAGTAAGATTATTCGCTATTGCTGTTTTACAGATTCGTACAGATTTACTTTACTTGGTTTCAAAAATCAGGATTGCCATTAATTGTAAAAAATCATTTTCACTTTCAGGCACACCGACTTCTTCTCGTATGAGCCCCTTAAGTATAGTAAATGATCTACTGCGGAAAGTTGGGGCGTTAGAAACTAAATTGCAAACATATCATCGGAAGGATGAAGCAACTATGAAGAAGTGTAGATCGATGGATTCGAAAAATCATCAAAATAAGTATGTCACTCAGTAGGGTCATATGCTTTTAAACTATTGAGTAAAGAAAATTGCATAATTTGGAATTTGAATAGATTTTCTTGTTGTTCTTGATTATAGAGCGCACAAACTTCCACGAGGTGTATCATCTCCTGCAGTTCAAGAAATAATTAAAACGTGATCTACTATTTAAAGCGCCGAAGCAAAATAATCAATACACGAGAAAAGTTTATTGAACGTAACGTACCAGCTGCTATTGTCATCGATTCAACACTTAATTTTTACAGTAACAATTAGGAGCCATTTGGCGAATTTCACACGCAAGTATTCCCTTAAGTTAAAGAGTGGTAATTAATTTTTACACAATATCAACAGTCAGCAAGATAAAAGAGTTAATCTTTCTGTAGAAAGTCTGCGTTTTTGGAAAGTATCATATTGTAAATCAGTGAAGGTAGATTGAAGCGATGAAGGAACTTTTCTTTTATTCGCCGAGTACCCTCAACATCCGAAAATGGGAAAGATTGTTCCCCGTTATGCTCAGAGCTTGTGGATCCGAGACATCTAAAATAGAAGACTGTGCAATTGCATGTGCCTAATTTATGTTGAGTATATGTGATTAGGCTGCTTGTATTGTCATTGTCACACTGATATGATACTATAGATTCAAGATTCAACTGTATTTCATATTGTAAACGCGCTTGGAGCAAATTTTTAATACATTTGTAATTATACGAATTCGCACATGACCAAATATTTGAAGGAATGAGTCACGTCACGAGTGCCGCAAACAATCATTACATTTGAGTTGAACATAATTTATGGGTTACTAGAGTCAACTACAGGTTACTCCAAGTTTACTATGCACCTGCCTTGTAGCATCTTAAGAAGAATTTACCTGCAGACTACTTTCAACTTCAGCAGTCAGCTTTCATGTAACTAAGAAAAATGTACGTTAGTCAATGCTATGCTATAACCACTGTTTCCAAGAATTTATCCGAACTAACCGCAAAGCGAATCTCAGTGCATAGAACACGTCACAGCTGTAATTGTATTTTAGCATTTTATATTTATAGAAGTATATTGTTCAATATACACAGTTTCGGATCTACTTATCCTTACTAGAATTGCAATTATATTAATCTTCAGCTATATATATATTACATCTGCAGGTTCACTATCCTCGTCCTTAAAAATTCTAGTAGATGTGGGACTAAAGAGAGGGTATTTTTGTTTCATCACCGTTCGGTATATGGAAACATAATAGTGATAGGGATCGATGGAAAACATCGACGAACACCGTATTTAAATAATATATAATATCACTGTAATTGTAGACGGAACTATTTTTGAACTTATAATATAATATTGATATCTAATTATGGAAACCTATCTTTGAAAAGATTAAACTGTCCAATTTCTCATAAATCGAATTAACTATCTACTAATTAACCAGTGTTCAATGACATAATTTCATTAGCATCTTTTGTGAAGGTCAATGGCAATTGACAAACACATTTCAAATAGCAAATTTTATTTCATGAAACAATACGTCCACCACACTTTACCATTATCACATCATTATTAAGCCAACATGCTAAGCGTTAATGTGAAATAAATTAGATAGTTGCAAGTATACACGACAAAATTTGTGTATATGAAGGTTTAACTTTAGTTTGAAATTGGTTTGGCTATAGCATAGTCACAGTCTAAGAGTACAGAGACTTGTTTCAAGACGTTGGAGAAGATCTTTAAACGTCTATTTTGTGTGTGAAAATGCATTTCCATCCAAATTTATGTCTATTTCAAAGTAATTTCTGGCATATGACAATAATTTTGCTCACTTGTAGGAACGTGGTAAGCCATAACCCATTACTTTAGTTTAATATGCATCATTGCAACGGAAGTAAAAAGTGTGTCGATTCCATTGTTCCAATAATGATGAAGAGTCCATGCTTCTTCCGGACAACTTGGATCAGTCCTTATTTTGCCAGCGATGGGCCACCTAACCCCATAAAATTGGACAAGGAGACACTATCTATAGTTCAGCAAACGTTTGTGAAGACTTGGCTTTCGTTGGGAAAACTGAGATTTCATTGTCCTAGTGAAAGTGGAACTTTTCCGGATACATTGGACTGCAGAAAATACTACACCTGCTCCAACTACACATTCGTAGAACAATACTGCATCAATGCCACCGGATTTGAGCCACTGGTTCAATCATGTGTCAGCGAGGAATCTGTCTCTCTGTGCAAACGAGTACAAAAACTTCCTGGTAAAATACTTTGTTTGCGAAATGTGTACTTTCTTATTCGATTACAGATGAATTACAGTTAAAATTGCTTCCTTGTCCTTTCCAGAATATGCATGCAATGGCACGGGTTTACACACCTACGAAGGCCATTGTGACAAATTCCTTCTTTGTACTGAAAATGCTACTTATGTGTCCACATGCAATGAAGGTGACGTATTTGACCAGACGTTAAAGTTATGTCTTCCAGAGACAGAAGCAAATTGTACCAATACGGCAGAGGAAAAAAACAAAAGCCTGGATGAAGTAGGGTTATCCAATGACATAATTTAACATTCAGCAAAATTTCTGGCCTATCGTACCTATTAAAATACGAACATGTTATCATGGAATGATTTATTGCATTACAACATTGGATATAAAATTCTCATTAAGAAGCAAATTCTCATGCAAAAAGTTCTTCAACGTCAAGTTCGCAATCTGTAAACTGCTCCACCCCTTGTAGCCCTTCATATATGGCAGGATCACTAACCCAATCTTTAATCACCAAGTTTCCTTTAGGAAAGCCAGAAACAAGCTCTTTCAAATACTTTTCATCAACTCCCACGAGATCGTGAAGGTCACATAGACTCACGTAGCACGCCGTAAGTTCTCGGAAGACAGGATCTAAGACGGAGACAATTTCGTCTTTGTCTTCTTGATACAGTCTGGACGCAAAGGCAGGATTCTCTGTGAGTTTCGCAGTTTCAGCAATGTAATCCACGAGTTGGTAGAGTTCCGTTAGACTTTTTGACTTGCTTTGAATCATTTGCTGTGGTGGGTTGTACCAATAACGTTCCACTCCCCGGACAATGTCAATTGTCCGCTCAACAATCCCATGCAAATCTTCGTTCAATGTTTTGACTACTGTTATCTGATTTCCCATTTCATCGCTGACACATTTTCGGGGGCCTGGCAAGGACTCCGGAGATCTGTCACCAATGCTCGGACCTTCTTGAATTGATAACTCATTTGCCTTTGTCTCCTCTTCCACAGTTGGTGACGGGCTGGTAGTTGGCACCATTTCTGTGCCCTTTTGCTTATCAAAGAATTCATTACAATTCTGTGTAGGCGCATTACGCACTTCCCCATTGCTGCTACTCGATTTCATCGAAGAAGACACGTTTTCATTCGCAAAGTTTTGGCGATCGAAATCTTTTGAATGGTCCGAATGGTTGTGATCCGAATTCCAAATAAAATTCTGGTCCAATATCTTGTCATGGTCTGAATTTAAATTTTCCCCAAGGCTGAATTCATGTTGTTGATCATAAAAATTATTTGGAACTGAAAACCTCGGCAGGGTCACGTTCGAGGCTATCATGTCTAAATGCTTCTGTGACACTTTTGGAGTTCCATATCCTCTTGTGTCAATCAAGGACTTGGAGGAAGCTGGCGTCACTTTCAGACCAGTCAGGGAGCCTTCATAAACGCTCTCCGATTCCTTTGTTCGATCGCTTTTGTGAAGTATCTCAATATCTTTTCTCATTTGGTAGTAGCCCTTGGTCGACTGTACACGTGGGGATATGACAGATTCCTCCGACACTACTCTCGACAAGTTTTTAGTGGAGAAAGGTTTCATTTTCGGCGGAATACGCCTCATGAGAGTCTCAACCGTTTGTTTCACTGTATATTTCAACCCTTTGGACTTGGGTGGACCTTTCTCCAATTTCGAGTAGAGGCCATCTTCCACCCGATCCCTTTTTAAAAGCTTTGCATCTTCTTGGGCTGCCATTAAAATAAGGAGTTACGCTTTAGGGAAGGCTACACCTTTGAATTTGTTTTGAATTTGAATTTAAGTTCAAAACGTACTCCACTGGTAAAACATTTCTGGAGGCACCAAATTTTCTGATTCGCTTGTTTCGCATCCGCATTTAATTAGGACTTTTCTAATGTTTGCTACTCGATCGCCTAAGGTGCCTCTGATCCTACCCAATTTGCGCCGCAACTTTACCGTACCCTTGGACAATGATATGAGAAGGTTCAAAATGCATTCACGTTGTCCACAAGTCCAAAATAACCATGCATCTTCTAATTGAATTTTCTTAATGGCTTCACTGGTCAAGAGGACTTTGTTTCCATATTGGGTCAACTCGTGGGGATCTTGAGCGAATGGCACTGAAGAACCATGCCAAATGGTTACTCCTTCTGTGAAACATTCCGTTGCACTTTTCAGTAGCATTATCGCATCTTTCACGGCAAAAGCATAATTTCGAGTTTGTTGCTGGATCAGGAGATGTGCCGTATAATCGCTATGCTTCAAGTCTTCAAAATCATTCCAGAATAGAGGTACAAATGAGCGCTGAGAAGGAATTTTCCGCTTTGATTGGAAATCTGGAACGTTTTCCAATACGTGGGAAGATTTCCAGTGAAAAACTTTGCCCTTCGAGCCCTCATCGTCAACGAAAGGGGAGTACATTTTGAAACGGAGATTTATGAACAAGGATAGGGCTACACAAAGACCAAAATGTTGAAAGGAGGGTTAATGGCTACTGTCCAGGAGTATTTGACCGATTGAGGTCCCAGTGTAACTTCAGGACATTGGTGCCCATTGTTGTCAATGGATTTATGGTATTATAGTAGTTGGTACCGTTGGTACTTGCACTCATGAATGACGAATCACGAATCCATATACAGGCACTAGTCTGCTAGTTCGACATCTTTCTACTTTGGATGATAGCATTTCTTTGTTCATTATGAACCGTTTAAGTTTTATGTAGCATTTCACATATAAAATCCCATGAAGAAAACTGAATATTTTGCATGAAAGCAAATAATGTCAAAGTTCCATGTGTTATTTTTACCACATACATCAAGTAAAAGAAACTTGACTCCTTTATTCTTCGTATTGCATAAAATATGAGACCAACACAGCGATTGCTGTGTTAGAAGATTAGAACCAATTAAATTAAAGCTATAACATTAATCGTAAAAACATGAATGCTTTCGACTTTCGGGTCTTGCCTATATTAACCAATACTACGTTACATGCAATCAATTTTATTATGTCTGAATACTGAGGAATACTAGATCAACAAATCTTAATTTACTATTATGTTAGGGACATTTCGTAGACACTATGTTACACAAGTACGGACGCCTACAGGTATAATATTACATATATACCGTTGTAGTTAATATACCGAAGTGTCAACTATTAAAGCGCTCATGTTACTTTGTTATCACTTTTGAGGAGTGTTTTCGCGAGAGCTACCTGGATCAAACGCGGACTGACGTGTAAGGGATGAAGCAATGTCTCTGGAATAGCGTAAGGAATTCTCCTCTGTCACGGACTCGCATTGTGGTACGGGATTTGTGACATACTCTCCAATTTGAGATTCAGGTCGAAGGGTGACCAATGGTATAGTATCCACAATATTCGACGACGAGGATAAGCCAGGATCAGACTGATTCATTGGCGATTTTGCAAGTCTTGTTAAAGGTACAAAAATAGCTTCCTCTCCTGAGGAAGTGGCTGCTCTGCCTTGAAGCTTCTTGGGCCTACTTAGGTACGAATGGGAATGTCTAACTTTGGACGACGTCTTGCAACTGCTCGAGGTGCTTTGGACAGGAACAAAGGAACTCAAGGGATTTTCAATGACATTGGTTATAGCGGTAGACATGTTAGATGGACCAGGTACTTCTTTCACAGGCACTCGATTGGTCTCGAAAACTGTTGTCCCAACGTTAGTGTTGGTGTAGCTTACTCTTGGAGTGTGTGAAGAATCTGGAAGATCTGGAGGCTCGGACATGTAAATCTCTTCCTTGGAACTGATTTCGTCCGGAGTACTTCCCAACTCGGACTCATTACTCGTCGTCGGAGAAGGATTACTTGATTTAATTATGCTATAATACTCATCTGTTCCAAACGGTGGAAGTGGGGTTGGGGCTCGTTTAGCTTTCCACGGGTGGCCATGATCCTTGAAATATTGACTTGGCTCTGAAGAATCTTCTGTTGGAAGATCGTAACGAACAGGAGGTCGTTTCGTTTTTCGAACACTTGAAGATGGAGATGAGGAGGAGTCTAGTGTTCGTTGCTGCTCTTTAGGAGGACCAAATAACGAGGATTTAATTTTGGAAAAACGTGAACTCATGGACTCGTCCCTTGACACGGGTCTCTTTCTCTGTGGAGACGATGTGTCAGGTCTAGGCGGTCGGTGACTTAAACCCTGTATAATACAACTTGTTACAATACTTTCAAAGACACACACGTGTTTGGTGCAATGTGCAATTATGTCGCCAGCTCAATATCTCGCTCAAACCTTTCTAGGTTGCTTGCTATCAGTCCCGAGAGGTTTCATAACAAGTGGCTTTTGTGATTCGTCACTTGACGCGTCACTGGAAGTGTCCCCTGGTTGGAAGTGTTGCTGCGCAGCCGGTTTTCTAGACACTTTACGAGGGCTATCCTTCCCAGACCGCTGCGTTGAAGCGTGTGACTGTCGAAAATCTTTTGCCCCAAACGATTTCGACTTCAAAGGATACGAGCCGGGGCTGGACGCCATGGTTGTACCCGCAAAAGAGAAATTTTGTGTCAAAGCCCCCTCTTGGCCTCTCTTTCCTTGCATATATGCACCACTCCCAGTTGTGCTCGGAATGGAAACGGGATCTGAGATTGCTGATGTTGAGCTAACATTTCGGAGCACTGTAGCATAATTCTGTGACTCATTCACAATCGCGTATCTAGCTTCCACTTCTTCAAGCTTTCTAACAATGGACGGAGAATCTGGTAATTCTGCTGTAACTTTTAGCGATGATGTGCCCATCACGTAAAGTACATCAGTTTCATCCAGAGCTAAATATGCTTTCGATGATTTGCGACGATCTCCAAGCTGTGGATGAATCTCTGTGTGGAGAAAGTATTTATACACAAATTTAAAGTTTGCTCAAATTTGTTGTTAACCAATGAAGAACATAAATATATACCAGGTTCAGAATTGATTGGACTGAGAGTTGAGGTGGGCGACTCCTCCCCTTTCAGCGCATCCTCTTTTGCCTCCTCATTAAGCAACTCGAGAGCTCCACAAATCATTTGTTCTTCCATCGTGACCTTCCAAAGTATGAGGAAACATAATTACTGTCTTATCTTTATTGTTTTTGTAAAGCCTTCGTATTTGATAACACAATGCGATAAATATTTTGAACGACCGACTAAGGTCCGAAATCTTGCTTTGTTAAATGTGCTGAATGCATACATTGTACGCGCAACGATATGTTCAAACAAATACATTTACATGCAGTAAGTCAAGGAATGTGAATCTTGTGTTAATGCTTGTGAAAAAATTATTTATTATTGCGTTTGCCAGTCACACTAAAGTGAGATAAACACAACGGAATTAGTAATTATACGGGTTAGTTTATTATTATGCAGCACGCGTAAGTCTGTTTCAGTCTTCGTGATAATAGCTGTGCCGAGAACATATAAAATCTGTCAAAGCGAACACACGTTAGTTTTGCTAACACATTAACATACATAAGTAGCTCATATTATTATAATTATTTATTTAGTTAGTGCACACTTTGTACTCTCTGAATTGATCGTTGTTTTAGAAAAAAGGTCTGGTGAAGCTTTCACTCAGTAATTGTATGTCGGCGAATTTCAAGTACCTGCTTCTCTAACACATTTGGGCGAGGCTGCTGTGACATCGACTTCCTGTGCTCAAGTATCTCCGCTCCTGGATTCGGCGATTTTGATACTGAATAAAAGTTAGGATATGCAAGTTTAAAGCACGCAGTATAGTAACTCGTAACAATGCAAAACTTAATAAAGCTACCAACCTGCTCTGTCAGTTGGACTTTGGGGCGATGTAACACTAATGCGAACCAAATCCTTTCCAGATGCGTTTCTAGGAATCTTGCCGCTAGTAGCATTGTTATTCGTCACAGTCTCCTCCGTAGGAGATGCTGTTAACTGGACGTTTCCTTTATCAATTTCTCTCAACGTTAGCACCGCTGCTTTAAATAGCTCCCAATCGCCAAAAGTCATTTGCAGTACCTGACAGAATCAAAGACGACAACCACAATGATTGAAGATTCGATTTACTTCGAATAAGAAACAATTAAATGTGTATGAAATGAATCGAACATAATACCAGTTTGAGGTCAGCGAGATCACACGACATAAGTACTCGTCCGCATATATTGTTTTTTCTAACTGTTTCCTGGTACTTTGTCACTTGGCTAGATTTGATACCCGTCAATGCCACCAGCAAATCACAAACAGCTTCCACAGTCATGGCAGAAAGTTTTTTGTGCTTAAGCTCCTTCTGTTAAATATGAAATAATTTCATTTTTCATTAAAGTCCCAAATTTCCTCATGAAGCATTTTTTCTTGTATTATTTGACATACAAGAAGAGCACTATCAACGTGAATTGGCTCCACAGGAGGTGGCGGTGGATATAACATCTGCTGAGGGTATAGTGGAGCATAAGGTGTGGGTAAATGGCCATTAGCTGTCCACATGTTTCCGTTGTAGCCCGCGGTAGCTGGGTACAACTGTGCGGCGTAACTGGTAGCTGCAGGAGGTTGGTGTGTCGTAAATCTTCCACTGTTCCGCAGTCTAACTTGTTGTGCGTTTGAAGGTTGCAGGAACGGAGGTGTTGCCGCAGGTATAGCGGTTTGTGGTGTCGTGGTAGGAGGATTCAACTTGAAAATTTGCTCGATTGGCTGGAATTGCTCTGAAACCGTGGCTTTACAATTCATATAGTAAGATTAGCAACTTTCCTTGCATGTTAAAATGAGAAGGTATGATTATTAACTATCTGAAGATTACTTGTGATATCTTTCCGAAGTTGAGGGTCCAAAGATATTGTAAATGGCAAGAACACATAAAGTGTCGACACCATTAATGATCCTTTGTGTAGACCCAGATACACATCAAGTTTCTTTTCGTCTCGGTCCAGCACAATATTTGGATCCATTTCTTTTGAAGTTGGAACGAATGGGCGGACTCTACCAAAACATTCCATATTTGTATAAAAATGATAACAAATTAAATATAATGCCATTAGAATATAAAATGGAGAGTACGTACTTTTCATAAACCGCTTTCAAACTAGTGGAATCGTCCAGATCTTTTTGAAACTGCTCACAGTATATGATCATCCAGGATAACCTGTATGGCCATTGCTCCGTCACGTTGACCCAAGTTGAAAGATGATACCAATTAAAATCAATACTAAACGACTTCAACAAGCGCCCTGTATTAACATATTTAAATTGTCATTAGGCAATTTTAAGAGGCATGAGAGAGAGAGAGTAAAAGTAAAATGTAAAAATGATCGGACACCTGTAATGTGGATAATATTCATTAACCGTCTCATTGATCTCGGGTTAACATCCGAAAAATAGTCATCTCCTAAAAGCATCTTCTTGAGGTCACCAGGCCCTCCTAACATTGGCATATTAATATTAGACGTTACCCTGTTCAAGTTACTTCCTAAGCTGCTGGCTATGCTTTCGCTCATCTACGCACACAGACAAAAAATCATTTAGTTCCAATAAGATAAGAAGGTAGTTCATTTACAATTTATCAAACTAACCTTAAGGCCTAATTTCTTCGCCTTATTCGAAGATCGTTTGTCAAATCTATCGAATTGCAACTGGAAGCCTGACTCCACAGATGGTCTTCTGGTCGACAACTATCAAATAACACAACAATGTGAGTGACAGAACCACAGAATTGAGAAAATCCAACCAGGAGACAGATCTATGGAAATGTATGTCTTCCATTGATTTCTATTCATAATTTACCATGATTTGTGGGCCAGGGTCGTCGTCCAGCATTCTACTTCCACGTTTGATGGAACTTTCCAGCATTTTTACATGCTTAACTTTCCGCAATGCAGCGTTTTGTAGAAAGAATGGCAAATGAACTAAATTCCTCAGGTAATCATGTCCTCCAATGTTGGATTCATTCAGAACAGGATTTATGTTTAGCTCTATCCCCTAAAATCGAACAAACAAATACAAAACAACTGTAAATTGATTGACGAGATAGCATGGTCCAGTTTTTAAACAACACCGACGCAGTCTGCGTTTGACGGTATAAGACTACAAGAACGCTTTATGTAAAGCCAAAAGCAACAAAGCTAAGACATTCACAATCATCGGTGCATTTTGATGTCCTTTACCTGTTTGTGATCCATCACCTGAACAGTGTAGCATAGCATGTATCATTATTCAATTAAATGTTGTTAGTGAAATCATATAAATGCAGGATAAGCATATAAAATGTGGTTGCGTCGTAAGCGTGAATGCAAGGAGTAACTTTATGCACTTATTCTATTCGATCAAATGAAACCACATTGGAAAACTGACCTTAGCAATGATATGAGGATCTACAGCGAGAAGTATTATGAAAGGTGCTTTCGCATCACTGAAGAGAATGTGCACGGCATCCAGCACCTGAAGCACTTTCTCTTGTTCGCCACTGTCCAAACCATCAACGATCACAACGAGACGGCTTTGTTTTCCGGTGAAAGCGTCTAAGCATTTAACCTGCGGGAAGCAAAATCAAGCTTGATTATAATATCCTTAATACTTGCAAAGACTGTGCTTTCTTTAACATTCTTGAATTCTCTCGGACATACCATGTTGGTCATAAGATTCACTTCAAATTTCAAAGCTTGCAAAAATCCTTCAGCTTTAACTGCATCTAATTTAGAAACGGTTCGTTGCAAATGTCTACGGTGTGAAAGCACGATAGCCTTCAGAACCTGTAGAAAAAATGATTCCATGAAATTTGTGCACCTGCTTCAAAATAGCATGATTGCTTCATAATTGGAAACTTACGCGGCCGATTGTGTACATGTTTGCGACGAGAAACATTCCGACCACCAGTGCACAAGTGTATAAAACTATTTGTTGCGTTAAAGGGCTGAAGGAAGGCGTACTGAAAGCAATTGAAAAGTAATGTGTTGGAGCAAGACGTAAAAAATATTTTTGTTTAAGTGTGGAGGGTAAATTGATTACAACTTACGATGTTCCCATATCTGTCAGGTACATGGATAAAACTACTACCCACACCAATGTGCATACAAAACACAGTAGAAAAATCACACAGTACGGAATGCAGCACAGCTTCCTCCACTTCCAATCTGAAGTAGCGTTAACTATTCAAAAATACGAATCAAAAGTTTAAATCTAAGTACATGCTGATGAATTTCTGATAAGCACATTCAACTTTACTGGAAAATATTGTTATCACCTGGCCGTGGTCTAAAAGCTCTGTACAGCCTTGTACTCATTACCCCGTAATCGTTTTCGATACAAGTGTACAACGACCCTAGCATTTGGACGACGGAATTTTCACCCCCTGTCGTAGTGGAGATCTTGGTTTGTTCGGTGAAATAGAAACTGTGGAGAGAAAATTCAGCGCATGTGGTACAACTGTACAATTTGCAAACTAAGTTTAAGTAATTCAAGGAGGATTACTTGATAGGTTGTGCCTGAATTTGGTCAGACGACTGAGAACCAGGCGGATAGCAAAA
>JAQFZW010003246.1:0-13630 GCA_034687055.1 Heteromurus nitidus
ATGCAACAGCCAATGGGAGTGATGCCTCGGTCAGACACACACACACACATTCTTCCTGATTTATATAATGTTAAGATAGATGTTACTCAACCTCTCCAGTCTACTGAATATTTTTTATCAATCGGTTTTGAAAGGCTTTGAAACTTTTACTTTATTTATTTTACTCTGAAAGTAAAATTAAAAGTTAATAATACGAAATGAGTCTAATAGTCTAATAGATTCCATTTGATTTATGAGAATAAAGTAATATCTCCCAAAGTAAGTTAATGTTAACGGTTTCGCATAATTAAATTGGCTTAGCTTATCTGACGTCGGAATTTTACGGAAAGTATTTTAATCATTTCATCAATGCAATATCTATAGAGCTATGCGGTTCTGCATTGAAAACTGTTAAATATTAGTATTAATTACTCAGTAATTTCTGGCCATTGGGGGTTGGGAGTTTCACGGGTGAATTCGCTACATTTCAAATTGTATGTCATCACTAGTTTTGTTGCACTTGGAGATGATCAACGAAATGGTGCCTATTGTTAGTTGCGAAAATTTGCGTTTGATTCACATGCGGATTGATACCGAAATGTAAAACATACATGAGGTGTGTACTACGTAAGTGTGAATGACACGAGGTTATTGATAACGATAATCAAGGGCGAACTTTTCAACACTGCTAATTATTACACATTTATGCAAGTTATTGGAAAATGTGGTTCGAGAAAATTTCATCAGTTGATTGATACATTTGGCTAAGCTATTATGTGTTAAATGAAATTGTAACACGTCATGTTGAAGTTTTTGAAGATTATATCACTTTTTAATTAACAAACCAAGTTTTCAAATTATAGTTTAAATTAAGGTGTTACATTTGAATTGCACGGGAGGACTTCTAAAATATACTAATTCTGTGCTGGAATGATGAGGCCTTTTTATTATGGTTTTTACAAGACGTGTTCCATTCATTCGAACAATTGGATTTAGTCTTCCGCATTGTTAAATAAATCCCATGTCAATAGTAGTACGCATTGTGTAATCTACGACATTGGTCATTGATCAAAGCTTCAAGGGATTTGCGGGCATTGAGTCTTCCGAACCTGGAAATATGACAACATGAATCAAGAAAGATCCCTTGCGATTTTATTTAAATAAATATCACTTAATAAACCCACCCGTAAATATTGTTGGGAAACTGGTCATGCGGGGTGCCTCCGCATTCTGCGGCGTTGCCCACGTTCACATCAGTATTTTCGAAGAGAAGTGTCTGAACTTGTTCGAAAGTGAGATTAGGATCCCTTCCGATGAGCAGTGCAACAGAGCCAGCAACATGAGCTGCGGCCATGCTACTCCCAGAAATGGTGCTGTACGCAGTATCGCTCGTTCGAAAGGCTGAGTGGATGTTACTTCCTGGAGCGGAGATGTCTGGTTTGATATGTCCAGCGACAGCTGGTCCACGGCTGGACAAGGATAAGATCGTGTCAGAAGGATCAGTTGAGCCGACTCCGATGACCTTCTCCAAATCTCCAGGGGAATTTGCAGTTCCACAAGAGGCGCCACTATTTCCATTCGTGAAGACTGGGATGATTCCAGCGGTGTGCCAGGCGTTAACAACAGCTTCATATGAGGTGGAGCCTTGACCACTCGCCCAGCCGTGGAAGGTAACTTGAGGGGCCTTGCTGCAGTCGGGCAAGGAGCCATCAGACCGAGTTGGGCAGGTCACCCATTGGCCACAGGATTCAAGAGAGGCTTGAGAGCAGCTGCTGACGAGACAACCTCGGCAGCTGATCCATTGAACTCCTGGAGCTACACCGATTCCGTTACCTCCAGCTATTATTCCCATTCTATTTGCAAAAAGATAAGATCAGACATATTGCCCAGCTCTGCTTAATTTTTTGTTAAACTTGGTTTTACGTATGTGTTCCATGTCCGCTCTGATCTTCTGGGTTGGCAGCCCTGGAGTAAGGGTCATACCAGCCGTAGCCGTCATTCCTGTAGCCAGTGCTGAGGGCTTGGTGAGTGTACCGGACTCCGGTGTCGATGCTGGCGACAACTACTCCTTGACCACTGTTTCCTCCGGGGAGATTCCACGCTTGTTCTGCTTCGATTTTCTCAATTCCCCATTCGGCATTGATTGTGTTGTTGGTGTCGTCAGGAATGAAATCGGCAACATGGAACATCTCTTCCATCTTGATTTCGGCAACACGAGCATCTTGAGCGAGCTTCTCGACGAGCTCTAAGGTGGCCTCAGGGACGAAGACACGGTTCGATATCCAAAAGGAGTTATATTTGATATTGTGTGCTTCCAGAAGATTTCGAATTCCAGCCTGGGAGGTCTCGGCGAGCTGTTCCAGTTGAGTCCTCATCGCAGTAATCTTGGCAGCTCGAGAGGAGAAGCGAATTGTGTTGAGGCGGGAGAGGATTTCATCATTGCCTTCCTTCATGTAGATGAAGATGTTCACCTTTGCTTCAGGCCGGCTCAGAAAAAGCTGCTGGAGCTCAGGGGAAATTTTGATTTGCGAGGCTGACAAAGCCAGTCCAAAAACGCTGACGACGATGAGTAGTTGACGGAACATGGTTTCTTTGTCGGAGTAAACTTCCAAACGAGACGCTTTTCACTGAACTTCTGAAAGATGATTACAGCTCGGTCACAAGGCTTTTTAAGACTCACTCGAGATGTTTAATTACGTAACAAAAAAGTGCAGTGAGACACGTAGACCAGTTTGACAATCTTGGCTGTAGTGAGCTGAGCGACAAATTATCATCAAAGGTTGTGATAAGCTCTTGATAAGTGACAGTTGGCCGTTTCAACTTTGTTCCAGAATGCTCTGATAACATTCAACACAGCTCGTGGATCGTCGCTCGATTTGTGTTGTGGGTTCGAGTATATTTAAATGTGGGAAACCCTGCCCAGCCCGTGAGTCCAATTTTGTGAGGTTATCTAAATTAAAAATGTACTTTTGTCTCGAAATGCTGTCACAAATTAGCATGTAAATGATTTTTGATGGGTGTGCCTCCAAGTTTATTTCAGACTTTATCTGATACCAAAAGTGATAAATGCACCGATTTTGTGGAAGGAATGGAAAATTATGTCGTGTGTGACGTGTGTGAGTTCATCAAGTCGCATGCGAACTGATAAATATATTTACAAGTGTACAAATGATCATATTTGTTGAAAATATGATTACGCCTGGCAAGCTGCCGTTTCAGAACTCGTAGTCGATGGATTAGTGGACACTCTAACTACATTTGTACACTTTCTCCTCTCCTCCCAAGCCTGGATGAGGGGGAGAGTGCAACACATCAGAGCTGCGAGAATGAGGAATCCTCCTCCGACAAACAAGGGTGCTTCCAAATATTCCGAATTTGCTTTCAGTTTCTCTATGAATACAAAATTCAAATCATAATTAGACTTGGACACAGAAAATGCTTCAACAATTTTCACCTTTTAAATTTGGACTTTTACCTTCGACGATTGCATTAATGGCCCCACCAAAGAATGTAAGGAAGAGGGAAATCCCTTGAGCCATGTTGAACATTTTTTCTTTGGCAATGTCCATGATGAGGATGGGCCTTAGTGTCGCATGCATTCCTGGTGACAAGATGAAATCATAACGAAAATTTATATTGCAAGAAGCCGTATAATATATATTGCAATTTATTTTAAATTTTTAATCGTTTTCGAATAAACGGAAAAGGATAACGAACTGCAGTTAAAATTCTTGCCTAATGAAGTGCGCTTGCTCACCCTGCTCCTTGGAATTCTTGTGTTTCCAAGTTTACTCTTTGTGAGCAGTGCTTTGTCAAGGTGTACCTCCACAACGAATGGCTCATCTACTTCGTCATCGTGGTCAGAATCAACGGTTGCAGGTGGTGTATGTGAAATTGAGGCAGACGAAGGGTACCACGAATCTTGGGGACAGGATACATACGAGGCAGAGTTATCGTGAATTTTTGGCGAAGAAGGGTTACCACTCACCTCCCTGTGCAAAGCTTTTCTTCGCTTCGTAGGACTCTTGCCACCTGATCCAAGTTTGATTTCTTCGGGGGTTTATGGTGGAAGTTATGTTCTCCAGGTCCAGTTTCTCGGAGTATGATTTCTTTCTGCTAAGTAGTCCGGTGTTCGATAATATGTTGTTTAGACGCGAGGTGTTTCATCTTCCTCTGAGGTAGCCAGCGTTCCATATCCAATTTCGGAAGGATACGAAGAGAAAGGTCCTTGTCCTTGGTCCAACGAAGAACGGTTGATATGAGGCGGAGGTGTCACGCATGTGCCCAGTTTGTGACAAGGAAGAAGTATTACACGGATCTATCTGTGCAAAGCTTATAACATTGCTTCATATCTCTCTTGCCAAATGATCGCCAAAGGAAAACTGAGAGATGCTGAGAAGAAAATGGTGCAGCATGCACAGATGAATTCAGTTACGACGATGAGGTATTCAGTGTGAAAAGTGTGAGTGGTGAATGAAGAGAGATATGCTATACAATGCTACTCCCCAAACAGAAATATTATATATGTTTGCATGGTGATATATGGTATACGTGATGTGGCCCTCATCCCAACCAGATTCTCTTTCCTTTCCTCAGATTCCAATCCTTTCCACTTACTTACAATGCACTTTGGTCAAAATGTGTGAAAATTTCATGACGCATCATTGTAGGAGATTGCCAAATAAAAGGGTAAATCGTCCATCAATAAATGGCAAATTATGTATTGAAGTTCCTCTCCCACTAGCCTCCACAAATATCATAGTTACTTAGCAAATTACACATTGATATTGACAATTTTATAATTTTAAATATTTTAATAAGAATACTTGAAGTTCCCATCATTACTGGGTTCTAAATGCCCACCTGCACAACTCCATTGCTCCCTGGGGGTCGGTATCAAAAAGATGTTTGTAGTCTTCAGATTCCTCCAGTTCTCCAAATTTCCTAAATACATTAAGCATCATGAATTATTATGGTACGGCGTCCCTTATTTTGTCTTTTAATGAAATTCTGTTCTCCTTACTCTCTCATCACTTGAATTGCCTTTGTCCGCAAATTTTCATAGCCTTCCATTTTGCCGTAGATGGAAAAGAGTCGGAGAGCAACGCCAACATCCATCCAGTCATTCGACTTGTGAAGTAGAATGTGTTTGGTGATTTCCTCCAGAGTTTTGATCTCATACTTGTGACCTGCTTCGAATAAGTCGAAGGCAATGTTTGAATTTGCCTCAGCTTCAGTTACATCTCCGTAATAGAGATAAGCGAGAAATGCCTTCACAATCACTTCATCCATCTGTGGCAATTCGATCCTGCTTGTTGACGACTCTTTGCAATCTCTTCGGAACATTGCCGTGAAGACCGGACTTTGGGCTGAAAGCAACGAATTTACAAATATTCCCCTTTCTGTCTACTTCAATGCCTTAAAGTATTCTGTGCTTAAAAATACCTGCAAGGAAACTCTTGTGACATTTGACCTCAGCACCGTCCCTTGCAATTATTGTTACATCCGCTTGAATCCCTTCCTCCAGCATTTTCTTACACAAATTGTCCGAGGGACGATGAGTTGCTTGAGGGACCTCAGAAGACGAGCGCGTCAGTCAACGTTGACGACATGAAGTTGGAAGTACAGCTTGAAAATTCAATCCTGATCTTTGCACCAAAATAAATATCTGGACTACAGTTGTCAGGAATCATCAAGTAAGGCTTCCACGGCTCTGGAATATCCACATTCTTGGCTACACATGTCCCGAGGATATAGTCGAAAACAGAGATCGTCATTCCTAGCAGAAATTATAGAAATTTCCTCGTTTTCACTTTGTACTCATTAACTCAATTTAATTTCGGATGAATGGTTTTCTTACATTGCAGAAAATATAAAAATAAAATCCCATACTTATTAAAAACTTGAAAATACCTTCTGTGACTGCATTGCTTACGCTGGGCTCCGTCGCCGTCTTTCTCTGTTCTCCGTTCTCCAAGTTCGGTGTATAGAGTTGTGCATTGGCTTCACGCAAAATGATACGAATTTCTGAGTTGGGGCCGAACAGATCCTTCAATATTTTTAAGATCCGACCCGTGACTGTCAGGGTCAAAGTCCCAGTGACGGAATTCCAATCACACGAAAAATTTAATGCCCTCAATGCCCTGAGTAAAATTCAATGGAAACTACAGTATTTAACCCCGCGAATGTAATTTAGCACAATGCAAATTAATTAAATTGGTATTGCAACTTAACATACCTCTGAGACGATCTACCCAGAAATTTAATATAGTCGTCCGCACTACATGAAAACTGTTCTTTGAAACAGTTCTGCAACTGCTCCAAGGAACATTTCGAAGGGTCACTTTCGTCATATGCAGTTATTTTAGGTACGATGTAATTGTCACGATGAGATGACTTTCCTTTTTGAATTTGAACTCCACATAATATTACTGCCTCCTTCACTCCGGGATATAAGCAAAATCGCATTGTATCAAACGTGAGATTTTAGTTTGCTTAAAATGGTTAAAAAATTACTGAAACGATACGTAACGTCAGCCGGTAGCCCTGCAAAATTTATTTGGACAGAGTTGTGTTTTGTGTTCCACGCGAAATGGTTTATGGCTTTTGACTGATTTCATATGTGTAAACACAATAATGTTGAATGTCAAAAATTGCTGTACCTGTACACATACGATTTTTTCACATGATAAACGATTTGCATCCAGAGAAAAGAACCAACGATTTGTAAAGACGGCAGCCAGAGAAAAAAAGATATGATATACTTTTATATGTTGAGCCAGGTTGATTGGTTGCAGTCTTGCACTTCCTTCTTCAAGCAGCAACATACTGTTGCTCAGATGGAACACGAAGCTTGATATAATGTTTCTTGCATGAATTAGTTTATTTGGCCACGGTATAGGTTATACATAGTTTTACGATGTAGATTAATGTCTTAGGACATGTTATAGGTGCATGTTTGGTTGGTGAGCACCTTGAATACATATGCATGCATATTATGCCATTATGAATACTGTTAGAAACATGGAAGCAAAGCAGCATTGAGCAAAGATCCGTCAGGAACTCAACAAGCTTCATGACCATGCGAAACTAAATCATTTCTCAGAACAGATAGAACATCGAACATCATAATATCATCAGTTATTAATGTTGAATGCGTATATTTATGAATTTCAAGCAACCCCTTTCGAAGTGGTGGTGAAGGAAGTGTCAGACACGTTGAGAAGTCACATTCTCGTTGGTCACAGTTTGAAATCAGATCTGTCACATCCCAAGGCACGAACTCGAGACACCGCTTTGTAAGCAAGTAACAAAATAATTATTATTGAATTTAAATTTGATTGTGATTTTCATTCTACTTTCACAGATATTTCAAAAGAATCCTTCACACGATGACATCCAAACTAAAAACAATAGTCAAGCAAATTGTTGGTGTTAACATTCAACAAGGCGAGCACAGTTCTGTAAGTGGCACAAAAATAGTGTCAGAGAATTTTTTATATTTTGTTGCCATTGTCCACTTACCTTGACCTTGACCTATTACCTGCCTCCCTCTCTATTCCCAGGTTATTGATGCTCAAGCAACGATGGCTCTGTACCAAATGTACCAGAAAGACTGGGAGATGAGATATCTGTTCGTCAGAGTAATCGTGGAGCTATAACATTTTAAAGTGGACACTTGAAGAGCTGAGTGAATTCAGGAAAGCTTCCTCTGCATCTGCTCCAAGGCCTAGTTCAAATCCTCAACATCCAACATCCGCCAATTGGTGTGGACATGAAGTTCCAAATATCTATCCTGTGGCGATCCCTTCAGTGTCTCCTCTTGCTTATAATGCCCTTCCAGTTAGGGAAGATGTGCTTCAACCACCTCCAGCTTTTAACAAAGTTTTTAATCCGCCACTGCCACAACCGCAGCCTCCATCTTTGCCCTATTATCCTCCGCTAATCGCTCCTCACCCATATATTGATGGGATCGGGATCCCGGTCCCTCGACCACAACCTTCAGCTTATCCCATTCAACATGCTGTGAATACGCGTACAGTGCTGCGAATTAATTTTTAATACTGAGCTTTTTACTAAACAAAAAAGCATATGTCAATGCAGCCAGAATCAATACGAATTGCTTTGCTTTCCTGCACTCTTTAATTTTTTCATGGAAATTCTTGTCATTAATTCACTGCACATGCATATACTCACTTTCAGATCTTTATCTTAGAGACAAACCAAAGTCAGTAATCTTGCAAGTCAAGTCAGTATCCAGAAGAACATTCCGGGTAGACAAATCCCCGTGAACGACCTAAGTATAAACCAAGAATAATCAACATATAAATACTTTTGGAGTTGCAATTTGATATTTTTCTGTAATTTGAGTATCCTCAGATTTTTCGCTCCGATGTACTCCTTTCCGCTTGCAATTTCTTCTGAAAACCGAACTAATTCTCTTAATCGCGCATTCTTGTCCGCTGAAGCATCCTGACTTCGAAGATCCTGTATGAAATGAGTTTGAAGGGAGCCTCTTGAGCATAATTTGGTCGCGATATAGATCACTCCTTTCACAATCTCTTTTGTGTAGCATCCCACAAATTTGACGACGTTCGAATGTGTTCCAAGGTAAGAGAGGATTTTCACTTCGAAAAGCATATACTTCGGAAGGTTTCCTTTGTGCAGTTGTCGTGAGGAACTTTTACGGCAACCGGAACACCTTTCACGGTCCCCTCGTACACGAGACCAAAGTTGCCACTTCCGAGAATTCGGCGCTCCTCTGTCAATAATACTGTTCAGAAATGAAATGAGGTTGAACAAAATATTCAGAATATGTTGAAAAACGCTTACCTGAGATTAGTTCGGATGCTAAGAGCAAGGTTACCACAATGTCCACTGAGCAAATGGGAACCATTACAATTGTCCAAAATGTCGTCGTCTTCATGGTTCCTGGAACATTTTCTGGAAACAATTCAGGTCTCCAACTTGATTGGTTGAAGAAATCTGTAAAATTCATTTCAATCAGAAAACACTTCAAGAAAATTGCTTGCTGTTTTACCTAAATTCAATTGGATGGATTCAAAAGTTTTTACCTGACTGCTTTTCAGAGTATACATTCGGGTTTGCAAAGTCAGAATAATCACTTATCTTCCACCATCCGGTTTCAAATTTCTGGAAATCATTATTGCAACGAGCTATATGGTATGTGTGGTAGTTATCAAATCCAGGAACAAAGAATGAAATGTTGTAAACCTTCCTGAATTCATTCAAGACTGAAATTTGTCTCATGTAGCGGGCAACCTCTAATGTGTCATTCTCCACTTCAAAGTTTCTGTACGTCAGCTATGGCGAAAAATAATTCTTTGCAAATTGGGAAAATGTGAGACAAGTTCCCTTTTGCCCCTCAACTGAGAGTCCAGAATTTGTTGAATTTCCAATTTGTCATTCCGATTAGAATTTGGAGTAATCCACTTGGTGTCTTCACAAACAAAGTATGATGCTTGACGAACAAATTCTTGGGCTGGCCAATCTGGGATCTTGCGGATGGAATCATTACAATTTGCAACTGCTACTCCGAACTTCGTCTCTTTCTTGTATCTTCGATACAATATATTTTATATTTTGGGGGACAGTCTCCTCCGAAATGCTGAGGTGAATACCTCCAATCTTCAGACTGGAAAAACTTAAAAAAGAGATTCGATGGCGTTTAAGATATTTTGAAAAGATTGTGGCGACATCAGTAAATCGTTTTTCGCAGGAATGTTTACACGTAGATTTGGATTCATGATATTAATTGAATGCAAAGTCCTGACAAATTGTAGATCCGAAATCATTTCATGCACTGTGCCCAAGTCAAAAATTGTCTTCGTTAAGTTGTACGACCTTGGCAAAATTTGCCAAGATATCAGCTTCTTTACATTTTTCCCTTCCAAGGAATGCACGGATCGATACCGAAATTGGAGTCTGGAGGATAATTCCTCGCAACAAATTGATTTCCTGATTTTCCAAGTTGTGTCCACCAACTTCAATTGTGGTGTCAAAAGTCGGCTTCAAAATTACTTGAACTTGATGAATGCTTGCCCACGTTGTGATTGCTTCTGAAAGCAAATTTATGTTGGAGACCATCTCATCGCAGAATAATGAAGTGCATGTATTATTCCAATTTGTAATTGGAAGAGTTACGAGTTTTATTATTAAATTAAATTTTATTTTGTTTTATTAACGTGATGATGATGATTTTTGATGGGTGTGCCTCCAAGTTTATGGCAGACTTTATCTCTTATCAAGTGATAAGTAAATGCACCGTTTTTGTGGAAGGAATGGGAAATTATGGCGTGTGTGAGTTCATCAAGGTTCATGCGAACCGATAAATATATTTACAAGTGCAAATGATCATATTTGTTGAAAATATAATTACGCCTGGCAAGCTGCCCTTTCAGAACTCGTACTCGATGGATTAGTGGACACTCTACTAATTACATTTGCACACTTTCTCCTCTCCTCCCAAGCCTGAATGTGGGGGAGGGTGCAACACATCAGAGCTGCGAGAATGAGGAATCCTCCTCCGACAAACAAGGGCGTTTCTAAATATTCCGAATTTGCTTTCAGTTTCGCTATGAATACAAATTCAAATCATAATTAGACACAGAAAATGCTTCAACAATTTCATCCAACCTTTTAAATGTTAAACTTTTACCTTCGACGATTGCAAGAATGGTCCCACCGAAGAACGTAAAGAAGAGGGAAATCCCTTGAGCCATGTTGAACATTTTGTCTTTGGCAATGTCCATGATGAGGATGGGCCTTAGTGACGCATGCATTCCTGGTGCGACAAGATGAAATCATGATGAAAATTTATATTACAGGAAGCATGTTAAAAATATTTAAAAAATCAATTACCAAAACACATGCCAACCACAACAGCGCAAGTGATCATAACCCAAAACTCGTTTGAAACAAGGTGAGCTCCATGGACAAATGCTCCAAGAGTCAACGTCACATTCCAAATGAGAAGAGAGGAGCCAACCTTGTTCACCAAGATTCCGAATCCAATCCGAGCTGCCAAATTGGCTGCACCGAGAGCAGTGAGGAGATTGACTGCCTCTTCTGCTCGTAGAATGTCAAAACCACGAACTGAGAAAATAGCAAAAAAATTGTTATAAAGAAAGATATGTTTATGATTTAGTAAATGATATCTGAAGAGTTACTTACAGATGGTAAAATTCATTAACGTAAGACTGCCATTGAGGACAAAGTTTCCGGCCATGCACAAAATGACGAAGGACGGGGATGTGAACAATTTTTTAATTTGGACTAAAACAGGAATATTCTCCTCACTTGATTCCATTTCCGATTTTAGCACTTTGACAGCTAAAGTTGAAAAATACAAATATTTTTTTCTATAAAAATATTTATTTTTTAAAATTCATTTCACTTTTTTCTTTTCTCACTTCGTTTCGGACGAGGTGCATAAGCGAGCGCGAGAAGGATGGAAATGGCACAAAGTCCTCCTTGAAACCAAAGTGCTCCTTGCCACCCTCCTCCCAATCCCAACTCGGAAAAGAGTTGAGTAGCTGGATGCAAAAGCAAAGTCCCTATATTCGGTCCCATCATAATTATTCCAGTTGCGAGAGCCCTGTTCTTGTCAAAGAAGAGCCCAACTACGCCAACTGGCAAGGTGAACATCGTCCCAAGTCCAAATCCGGCAAAAATCCCGAATCCGACGAGAAAGGAGTAAAAGTTGGGCTCCTCTGGAGAAATCGCCCAGGACAAGAAGATCCCAATTGTGGCTAGGAGGGAACCTAATATGGACACTGGCCGAAAGCCAAACTTTTCCGCCAGTCCGGAGGCGAGAGGGCCTTTTAAAGAGAACAAAATAAATTATATTTTACACTTTTTTTACGAATTTTGTAGTGAATTATTTTCAATACCAGCAAGGCCTGTCACAAGGATGAGAGTAGTTTCGATAATGTTGCGCTGATGAAGTAACATGACGTCCGTTGAAGTTTCATTGTGATTGGCACTGAATTCATCCTCATCATTCCTTTTAAATATCGTAGCAAAGCTTCCAGTGATTCCTTCCGCGATGAGGATCGAGAGAAATGCTGCCACAACTATTATCCAACCTTGTGAACCTTCCGGAGCGTAGTACTCATCTTTGTAGATGTATTCGGAATCCTCAGCGTTCCCATTCTGATCCTAAAATTAAATGGAAACTGGTATTGTGCAAATTCGAAAATAATTTATCTAATAATAGTCTTGTACCGTCCGAGAAGAATTCTCGTCAACTCTTTTGCTCTCCATTTCTTTAAGCCGTTGTAGGAAAACTGGCGCACAAGAAGTGTGACGAAAATAAATCCATATCAAACATATGCACACCGATTTCGTTATTAGTTTTAAAAGTAAAAGAGTATCTTTTTATGCAAGAATCATCAATTCTTTTCATCATCTTCGGAACACACATTACAAAGAGAAGAGGGGGAAATTCCCCAAAAAATCGAAAGAGAAATATCGGATTTCATCGAATGACCATCATTTTCTTACAGAGTAAAGTGAAGCTTAAAAAATCAAGGTGTATGCATTCTCAATCGTTTCTAGAGAACTCGCCATCCAGTTCGACATGAGCAATATCAGCGTGCTTCACCTCGTCAAGATCAGAAGATGTGTGCACAGTAGTGCACACAAAGAGAAACCTGTTTCTCAGTTCGGCAGGTATTAAAAAATTTGCGTCATTGAACAATATCATAAACCAGTATGATATTAGGAGGACTCCTTCTGATTGCCACTTTGATGTTTTATCCGTTATGCTCTCTCCTCCATTCGAAATTGAGAGGAGACGAGCAATCGCAAAACATAAGTCAAGTTCGTTTTTGATTTGAGTGATCGAGACGAAATGGCATAATTTAACGACATACATTGGAGAAAGAGATTCCTTGAGGTATTAATCATCCGAAAGAAATTTGTAATTTTCTTTTTAAAAGTCTGGATTATTAGTAAGAATTCAACGTGTGTTCAATCCGCTGAAGGGATCGTGTTAAGACAGGTTTTATATGTAAACCGAAAATTGATATTTGTAGCAGAACTAATCGTAAAATAAAAATAGGTAAAATTCGGACATAATTCGCAAACAGCATATCAAAATTCCCGTACCCATCCAGGACCCTTATAATTATAATTATGGGTCCTAATTTAATTTCTATGACGAACTCCACAATTTTGTAGCATTCGATAGAAAATTTCGTGTTCACCATCATGGGAATGTAGAGTACAAGATAACTTCCCCAAAAATTAAATGAGGAAAATGAGATATAATCGAATCCCGCCAATTTCTAACAATTTCAATTTCAGACCAGCAAGCTTCCTTGAAACTGTATAATTATTATATTACGAATACCAAGTTTATATAAAGTGTTCGCTTCCGCTGGAAATTACAGGAGATGCCCACGAACACAAATGACGAATTCATTCGAAGGAAAATAATGAATAGAACCAATAGTGCCGATTGGTCATACAACGTAACAAGTTCTAACAGGCTTTTCCAGGCATGCGTACTCTAAGTTCAATATCTAAACCAACTCAAGTTAAAAATTTGTTTCCGTCCCTTTGCAAAGTTGCTACATATTCACATAAATTCATAAAAATTTGGGAAAAATTCTTACAAAAAGCTGAA
>JAQFZW010003247.1:0-13621 GCA_034687055.1 Heteromurus nitidus
GTTGAAGTCACTTTTGGTGGAGGAAAGGTCAAAAGTGACTTTAAACGTTTAAACTGTCAGCCAATTGTTTCAATTGGTAGCCACCTATTTCACCCGCCAGTCACTTTTAAGCGATCATCACGTCTCGACTGTCGAAACATGACACATGGACACATGTGTCAACTGTCAATCACATGTGTGTCAACTGTCAATCACATTTCAAATGCCAGTCACACGTGTCAACTGTCAGTCACATGTCAACGGTCAATCACATGACAACTGTCAGTCACATGTCAACTGTCAGTCACATTTCAAATGTCAGTCACATGTTTCAACTGTCAGACACACGTACCAAATGTCAGTCACATGTTTCAACCGGCAGCCGCATATTTTAGGTGTCAGTTATATTATTTGTGATGGAAGCTTGAAGTTTGGGTTTGCTATACTTAATGTACAGATCACGTCCATAGAGTGGAGGTGGCTATATCTACGATTCCACCGGGAACCGCAGCAGTTGAATGGTTGAAGAGCCTATCGCGCAGTGCCGGACATACACACACGGACGGACACACAATTCCGGCTTTATTAAGATGTGTCAACTGTCAGTCACATGTGTGTCAACTGTCAATCACATGTCAACTGTCAATCACATGTGTCAAATGTCATTAACATGTGTCAACAGTCTGTCGCATGTGTCAAATGTCAGTCACATATGTCAACAGTCAGTCACATGTGTCAAATGTCATTAACATGTGTCAACTGTCAGTCACATGTGTCAACTGTCAGTCACATGTGTCAACTGTCATTAACATGTGTCAACTGTCATTAACCTGTGTCAACTGTCATTAACCTGTGTCAACTGTCATTAACCTGTGTCAACTGTCATTAACATGTGTCAACTGTCATTAACCTGTGTCAACTGTCATTAACATGTGTCAACTGTCATTAACATGTGTCAAATGCCCATAGAGTGGAGGTGGCTATATCTGCGATTTCACCGGGAACCGCAGCATTTGAATAGTTGAAGAACCAATCACGCAGTGCCGCACACACACACACACGGATGGACACACAATTCCAGCTTTATGTTTGTAGATTTTAAACTCGTAAAAATCAACCTACATGAAAATACATAGCATCAATAGTCATACTTCTTCTTCATCATCATGCCTCGCTGTCCCCAGTTCAAGAGAATTGACTATATGCACAATATCAATATATCTAATCCAAATACTTTGTTTCGAATGAACTGACAACCGTCATATAGCACCATCACCTTTGTTGTCCAAAATTAGAACAAAAAAATTAATTCAATGTGCATACATAGACATACGATACATCATACATGTGCATGTGTGTATTGTATACACGGCATATTTTCGGCATACAAAATTGAGACGGAGAAGATATGTACATTTATTTGGAACGGTGCTCTGGTATGAAAGCTACTTGGAAAAAATGTTCTTCTTACTATACTCTTCTGCTGGGCGGATACGAAAATACACAACACAGACAATGTACAAAATTGTACAATGGACAATGTACAGTATTGGCATGCATTGACTTTGTATATAGTCCATCTTTCTCAAAAGGCAATGCAGTCTTCATACATTCACCATCACCACATTTCTCGCACTTGCTTGCATCACGTCCGTCAATGTATTTGGATTCATGAAAAGCATAGCATACGGAAGCCCTCACCTGCTCTCACATTTCATTTTGTCATTTCGAAAAGCAAAACAAAGCAGAAATTAAATGTAGTCCTTTCACCTTTTTACTTAAACAAATTTGATTAAATTTTGTTTGCAAAATGTCCACCATCAAAGTGTTCACGATTGACACAAAGGGAACTTGCCTTCTCTGCAGGAAAGTTGTTTGTGACACGGAGGAAACCTCATTGTTGACATCGTCAAGTGCCTTGAAAATGCTCCTCCGCTACTTGAACATTGACGTGATGAAGGTGGACTATCTCCCCTCCTCCTTTCGACCTACCCTCCGGCAGATGAGTGGAAGTGGGAAGATTTCGATTTATCTTTGCAGTGAGTGCTGCTCAGTGACAACGGAGTTTCTCGAGCTGTTCCAGCAAATGGAGAGGATCCGCATTGAGTTAGACGAGTGTGCAGAGATCCTCGCTGAATTCATTGAGAATGGGAATAAGGATCCGGAGAGGATTCTCGAGTATAGGAGGAGGATGAGGAGGATCAGTTCGAGCGAGATGAAGGTGACGGAGGGGATCGTGGAGATGGTGCGGAGGGAAACAGTTCGAAAATGTAAGGAGGAGGAACATTTATTAATTTAATTTTAAAAACCATGACTGTAATTCATGAACTAAGTGCATGTTTTATGATTTCTGACAGGTGCCCTAAGAAGCAATTCCTCCCTACCGAAAGTTTCATTGGCGGAACAACTCCCAAAATCAGAAAAGAACAAAACCATACTGTCATCACCACCACCATCTGCTTCTGACTGCACCACCTCCAAAAGTACAAATTATCATGAGGCTACTCCTGAGCGAGACGAAATTGAAAATGACAACGAAGGAGGTGATTTGGAAATTGTGACCCTTGAAAAAACTAAAACTAGTTTGTCATCTGCCAATCCATGTATCAAAGCTCAATTGGAATCAGTGAGTTCTGTCTACTTGTCTAATAAGCCTACTCCTCCTCCAATTAAAACTCGAATTCGAGCACCACCTCCTGGTCGACAACCAGAACCACGACATCAATGCAACCTGTGTCCCAAGACATTCCTTCGTTCTGCTGGACTTCGTTTCCACGTTCTTGTAAATCACACACTGAAAACCTTATCAGAGAAGTTGCCTCCGAACACATCTGAAGAAGAGCTGACCGCTGCTGTCGACTCCATTGTCTCCATGTGGACGTCCTTTCCACAGGATCCAACAAATAATATCGGATGTGCCCTCTGTCCCAAGCAAGTTTCGGAGAAGCTTTTCCTCCGAGCACATACTCTCCGAGAGCATTTAGATCAAGTTATTCTAAAAATTAATGAGGGAAAGCAAAAAAGTCAGTCAAGCTTGGGATTGGCAGCAGCATCTTCCAGATTGGTTCCAACTCCAGTTCCTCCAGTGGCCATCCCCTTCACAATGAAGGTGGAACAGGATGGAGGTGCTGTTCAGCAAGTTCGAATCAATTTTAACCCAAACATTGTCATTAATCCTTCACAGCCACCTCGACCTTCAGTAGTGAAGAAGAAGACTAGTGCCACCGCACCAGCCAGCCACAGGGACAAAATGCTTTTAAACAAGGCCTCCTCCTCCACAGAGAATACAAAACTTATGATTTGTAATCTTTGCGGGGACAGATTTTCCTCCCACGAGGAGCTCCGGTTTCATCAACTCCAACGCCACCGAACCAGAGACGAATCCTCCGGAGTGACGAAACCCTCCTTCAAGTGCATTCACTGTGACAACAACTTTACCCAGCAGAGCAGTCTCCGCACCCACCTCCTCGGGATGCACACGATGAAAATGTTTGCCCTTCGAGTTCCTCCAAACACGTCCGAAAATGATATGGAGACTGCCATCCGGTATGTCCTTCGTCGGGAGAGGAAAGTTATCAAACAAGGGAGACGACTGTTTGGTTGTCCCCATTGCAGCGTGGTTGGCCAGTCAGTCTACGAGTTGAGAACACACATGCTCCGCCGTCATTACGGCGACATTTACAAAGCGATTGCGAAGCAGAAAGGATTGGATGAGACTTTGGAGTTTTATCAGCCTCAGCCACAGCGGAAACTGCGGAAAATTGCGCCGAAGCCCGAAATTTCTCTCCCGAAGCCAACAACTTTCCAGTTTCAGAGTCATGTGCGCAGTTTCCAGAAGCGGCGTCCCAGATTCAAAGGCGTATCTGAACATGCAAGATGCAAATATTGCGGAAAGTTTTTCACACAAAAGTGCAATCTCACCCTGCACTTTGCGAGTGTGCATCCGATCGAGTGGGTTGGGGAACGGTTGGGCTACCAAGTCGACGCGGATATGTTTCACTCTTGCACCGATGAGATTGTCGGCAGGGCAAGGGCTGTGGATAATGAGCAAACACCTGTTGGCTGTCCCTGTTGTTCGAGAGAATTTCGAAAGAAGTGCGAGCTGAAGTCTCACATTGTCCAAGTTCATCTTGATGAGGTGAAGAAGAATTTGGATTTGGAGGAGGGTGGAGGAATGGTCAGTAATATGGATTTGGAGTTAGCGATGGTGGTCAAGGGGTTGTTGAGAGTAACTTGTCGGGCAGTTCTTTGATGGAACAGGAGGGTGAGGCGTATCCAAGTTCAAGTGCTGATGATGTGAGTCAAAGCGAAGAAATTTGTGGGGATTGGCCCATGACGAAAGTGGAGGTAGTTGATCTTGGTCTGAACGTCGGCCAAATTGATGAAGACATGGAGGAGGAGGAAGATGCTCTCAATAATCAACTGAATTATGATCCATTGGCAATTTAAGTTAGAATAGAAATTCATACATTCATGCTATCCACATTGATTTGCAATAAATTCGACAGTGACATTTTCACCTTGAAGACAATACGGTATTGCTCACTTTTATTTTTCATTAATGCATCAATTCCATGGCTAAAAAATTTGAATTGTACCAACAATCAAAATAATCATTTGACATTCCATATTGAACTTTTTTTGTGGCCGCATGAAAAAGCATTTTATTGTTTCTTCACAAAAATAAGAAAAAATTTCTGATTCTGAGAAATATACATATTATTATATGCATATGCAACATGTGTGAAGACATGGAGAGCCCAAAGCAATACACTTCTGATGGTAAGGAAGAGATGTGAAAAAATGGTCCTGGTGGCTTCAGCACCTCACTTTGATGAAGAATCCTTTAAACACACGGGTGCACGGGAAATCTATTTTCCCATTCGATTCACCTTTGAATGGGGAGGATTGAAAAAGGGATTTTGGATTATCACATGTGTACATGCGCAATGTGTGTTATATATTCTTAATGCGTATTCACCCAACAGTATCAATATCAATACAACAAAAGACATAAATAACTACAGGCGAAAGACTGACATGAAGAGAAGGGAACTGAAAAGAGTAAAAAACCACCTGTGCACTTCATTATTTCATGTCATTTACGAGAGAACAATACTTACTCCATGTTCTCGTACTAGCCTCGAATTTTCTATTCTCCTCAATTTTCCTGTTTGTTCTGTCAATTCCTTTTTCACTTGAACAATGTCAAAGCATCCCTTCGAGTTGCTCCAGTTCCACATCACTTGAGCTGAAATATTAAATATTAAAATATGGGAAGAACATATCGCCTAACCTGCATATTTTGCAAAAAGAATATTTGCGACAAAAGTAATCTGTTTCTTCATCTCTTACATCACACTAGAGAGAAACCTCATCATTGCAGCACTTGTGATTATGCGTTTAGCACCAAGGCCAACCTCAAATCCCACCTCTTTATTCACTCCAGAGAAAAGCGGTTCAAGTGTGATATTTGCCCAAAGACATTTCATGCGCCCAATAACGCTCAAATTCATCAGCGACAAGTACATTCGCAGAGGACATTTAAATGCTCGATTTGTGACAAGAAGTTTAAATCTCTTCAGGGGCTATCCTATCACAAGGCCACAGTACATACCGTCTCCTCCTCCAACTCCAAATCACTAATTCGTTGTGATCTATGTGAAAAATGCTTTCCGCATCCAAGTTCCTTTGAGAGACATATGCTCTCTCACACGAAGGAGAAACCCTTCAAATGTGAAACATGCGGAATGTTCAGTTCAACGAAGAGTAATTTCAAGAAACACTTGAAAAGGCATGACCAAAATCGTCCAAAGGAATTTAAATGCGAGCATTGTCCAAAGGCTTATTCCGCAGCTCAAGGTTTGAAAATGCACTCACTCCAAGTTCACCAGAAAACAGCGAAAAAACATCGCTGTTCCACTTGCAATAAAACATTCTGGCAGAAGGGACAGCTGAATGAACATCAGCTCACTCACAGTGACAAGAAACCCTATTTTTGCGAGGTGCGATTTAAAACAGAGAAGTATTTGAAGAGACACATCAAGACGACTCATACGACGCGGAGACGATATCCGTGCCCACACTGTGCAAGAAATTTCAGTCGTTCGGGATATTTAAAGATTCACATTCTCACCCACACTGGAAACGTTGAAAATTTCCAATGTGTCTTTTGTCCTTATCAAGCTCCCAGGAAGACAACTTTGAATAACCACATTCGAGCGCATACAATGGAACAGTCATTCTGGTGTGAGTTGTGTGAGAAATGTTTTCGCCATAAGGGGGCCCTCGAGAACCACATCCGCTCAAGACATACAATGGAGAAGCCATTCAAGTGTTCGGACCCAAAGTGCGGCAAGTCGTATGCCATCAATAGTAGTTTGTGGGAGCACACGAGGAGACGGCATTCTGTCTAAACTGTAAATAATTGCATTCTACAAATATGTCTCATAGTCCTTTATAATATTTCCAAGATACATTTTATTCGAAAAATTCATTTAATACATGTTCAATAATTTTTGTTTACAAATTGGTTCATCACAAATGTTAATAAAACTGGATATTCCGTTTAACTTTTTTTGCAACGGTAAATAAATAAGCATTTTAAATAGTAATAATAAATAATGATTTATTGACGATTTATTTTCAAAATTAATACTTATATTACGAAAAATATCTCTATACTAACAAGGCGTTGATTTTAAGGGATCAGAAGGTGCGTGGAATGTAAGTGGAATTGGTAACAGTAATCAAATCATCCATCACATTATCATAAAAATGATTTTTATTTGTGACATTTTTGGCTTGAACCCAGGGAAATAGTTTTTTTTACCAAGCACAAGTTTTGGCCTAATAATCGTTCGACATTTTCACGTGCCCAATGAGACAAAGTGAAAAATCAAAATAGAAATTCAATAGTTAAGTTGACATTAGTATCACGCTTGAATTGAATTGTATATAATTTATCGCTTATTTTGCGGATTTATGTACCTTCCACCTTTAAATGTGACGATGCATGAGTTTAGCTGGTAAATAAATGGATAATGTCTCTGCTTTTAAGATATATACACTAAATGAGTGAGAGGGACAAGTTTGATAAAAATGTCCACGGCCAGGAGTTGTACACATGATAGTCAAGTCAGTCAAGTGTTCACCACACCCAAGGCTTAATATCCTTTGTTGCAAGTGCATGTGCTAATATAATACGTTGAATGCGTGAGAACATACACTCGTTATCAATTGATCGACGTCAATTTATAAAATTCATTGGAATTTTCGTCTCTGAAGTTTGTGGAAGCTCATAATCAAAATTTTCTTCAACGTTCGCTTTGAATTTTTAAAATGGCTTCGGTGACTGAAAATGTCTCGTTTCCAATACCTAAATCATCCTCAGAAATTACTCCAGAATGGGTGAAACTTGCAACAGGCCACAGTGCACTCGAGGACGGATTTCGAATCCAGTCTGAAATCCAAGAAGGGATCGGTTTCATGAGTTCCATGTGTCGGATATCCTACAAAACTGCTGACGACAAAGACAATCAGCCTCATCAGATCATTGTGAAACTCCTTCCATCCAATCCGAAATGGCTGGAATACACATTGGAACTGGGATCGGACGAGAGGGAAATCCTATTTTACACCAAAGTTCTCCCCGATCTTGTCCAGTCAGTTCCAGAAGTTGGGGATAACTTTTGCCACGTGTTTAAAGGGGCCCTGGCCAAAAATGGATTAGATAGATCGTCCGTTATCGTCATGGAAGACTTGCTCCCTCTCAGCTTCAAAATGCTTCAACAAGGCGGAACTCCTGATCAAATCATTGAAGACGTTATCATCTTCTCAGCACGACTTCATTTTGGAGGTCACGCAATAGAAATCGAGAAGGGCATTCCCCTTCCACAACTTTACCCTTTCATGCAGTGCGCAAGTGAAAATGATGACTGGTCCAATCAAATAATCCCAATGTTTCGAAATGGATTTAAACAGTTGGAGGAGCTGCTGACTACACACGGGCTGAGCCCTTATTGGGAAAAGTTTTCCAAGTTGGAGCCCCTCTCTGAGAAGATTGTGAGGGAGGTGGACATTCAAGGGAGGAAGTATCCGTCAATGTTCCACGGCGACTTGTGGCCCCCAAACATTCAAGTTCATCACAGCCTCCCCATGAAAGTTATCGACTGGCAGTTGCTCTCCTTTCGAGATCCGACCTTTGAGCTGTGCCAACTTCTTTTCACATTTGTGCCAAAAGACAAATTCACCAGAGCCAACTTGAGCGACTGGCTGAAGAAATACTATGACGAGTTTGGGCGACTCTGTAAGGAGAGAGGATACGAGGACAAGATAGCTTCGAGACGAAGCTGGGAAGAGTTTGAAGCATTCTTTTTTACTTGGGGGATAGCGTATGGGCTCGGTGTGTTCATGGTGTCCTTGGACACCATTTCATCCAACTTTGCCGATTATACGCATTTGTTCCCCGCCATGGCCGACGAAATGAACATTGTGGAGTTTCTTTTGGAAAAATTGGCTTCATGAAACTAATTAATGATGTACCCACTCAATCAAGCTAGTCGAATAAAGTTTGAAAGTAGAAAATTTTTTTTTACAAAACGATTTCATAATTCATAAATGTTGGATTCATTATTCATGATCTTATTGAAAATATGCACGAATGAAGAAATATCCTTGATACAAGTTTATGGTTTTACTCTTGAAGTTTCAGCTGGCGGATTGATAAATGTTCCACTTTAAACAAAGATTAATAATCTGAGAACGGAATCCTTATCATCGTGATAATTAAATTATCTCTAACATGCATTTGATTACAACAATTGTCTGCCCCGCATATCCAAAGGAATTTATCGATATTTGTGGAATTATATAGCATTAAATTTAATTGCAGTTTTTAATTAAATTTAAGAAACTAACTTGGACATATGTGCTCTTCAAAATAATTATCGCAATTGCCTTGGAATGATGCATGACATAAAAGGTGGAAGAGGATAAATAAATACTTGAAGACCGACAACCCAATAAGCTCAGCCGATGAGCCGAAGGAAATTCCTGTAGCATTGATTTAATAACAGTAGAATGAGGTTTATTTGAGGAATAACTAACATGAACTGGCAAGCCAACTTTCTGACTTTATATGCTTTATATTTTAAGATGTACCTTACTTTGAACTTGAACTACATAATCACAATCACCATCGAAGTTATATGAATTATAAAATGTCAAAATGTCCCAGCGCACTTCCCGTCACTCAATAAGCTGAACCCTTCGTATTTGTCCACGAGAAATGTCGAACTCGTGAACATTTCCGATTCGTGGTCAAAAGGTCCACTGCACACTAAAAATTGTTATAATTACGGTTTTAATTAATGTATCATGTAACACTCAAACGGTTATACACATTCTTTTTGTTTCAAGGATATAGTTTGGTTCTCGTCTGTTCTATTATGCATCCGAATTTATGATGTTTTGGCACTGTAATTGCTACAACTGTTTCACAGGATTGATTCACAAATGTAGGATCAAGGTATATGAAAAGGTTGCGTCTTAGAAAGCATTTGTCCATATGGATGTGCGGAATGTGGGTTGTTCCATCAACGCGTTTGTCGTCTTGCTTACACCCGAGCTCGGTAACCCTACTTCTGATAAATCTGGTTTAAAGGCTCGGGATTAAGTCACAAAAATGATTTAATTCGATTAAGGATAAATTTTTAATCCAATCCTTGAAAGTTAATCCAGGATTGGAATAAGGTTAATGCTAGAGTAATGGATTAAGAATTAATTAATCAGATTAAATAGTCCAAGGCCGGATTAAATATCCCTGAAATATTCATACAGCATTGTTCAGGTATTTTTCCAATTTTCGCAATGAATTAATCCAACTTGGTTTAATTTTAATTAAAAGACACGAGACTAAGGATTATCATGGCTTTTAGCTTTTCCCTTGGATTAAGGATTAAACCTATAAAACTTCATACAGCCAGAGTAAGAATTACTACTGGAATAATTAATCCGAAATCTGATTAACTTAAATTGAATTTCCTAACCCGGAATTACCGAGCCCTGGTTTACACTCCACGAACTCTATGGTTCGAGTGCCGATGGAATATTACATAATTTACCTCAGAGTGGAGTCTCTGGAAGCCTGGAATAACAACCAGTACTGCTTGCTCAAATCGTTTGCATCTTGATTTACTTCTCTAAAATGCAATACAGAGTGACAGTGACAAGTGCAATTGTCTAATATAATGCACCAATATTTCTCAAAGGCAAAACGGTCAACCTTGTACTTGATGGCTCCATGCGTTGTTTTGCTTCAACGCAATTGATCGTTATACAAAAATCTAAAATGTTATTAATCATCAATGATACCCTCTCATGACATTATGTGTTCAATATTTGAACATGTGCACCGGGAAACGAAATATACGAACATTTAAGAGGTCTTATGGGTAACAGGAATTTGTAGCTACAAAAATGGTGCATACACAATATCGATTGAATGAACATTGGGCTCAATTGAGATTGACAACATGATCGATATTACTAATTAAAATTATGCTGACACAAATTGAAAGGGTACGAATTTGACTTTGCCTTGCTCCTTACTGTTTCAAGTTCTGAATCATTCCTTCACAAAGAAGAAATGCAACTTTAAAGATCTCGTGCCTGTGAATGAACACTCGTCCGCTTTTGAATAATAATGGCCTACTCTGTAGCAGCGGCGGATCTAGGAACAAATGACAGGTGGGCTAATATTAATGGGGCAGTATGAGCTTTTCTATGGCCCGATTTAACGCAATCTATTTTTTTGCGAACGACATTGGGGCTTGAGCACCCGTAGCCCCCCTCTAAATCCGCCACTGCTTAGCTAAATGCAATTTATTATTTTATCAAAATCTTTAGTTCAATTCTAACTCGGTCAACATTATATAAACCCCATTTGGCGTCTGTCAATTCTTCACTCTGAGTCCTCCTTCTGACGGAAGTTATTGCGAGGAATCGGAATTAGAGTGAAAATCTTTCTTCCAAATTTTGCATCGAAGAACCAGCGTCTCTCTCTAGTTGCTTGTCTATTTTTTCTAACTCGCTATCCAACCTACTTCAACTATGCAGCAATCAGGAACTCTCAAGAAAAGGGGTAGGCGGACCCTTGTCAAGGTAATTGAAGAGAAAGGCCTCCTTCGACCTAGGATTGTAGGGATACTTTTACCATTAATCCTGCAATGTATCATTACTCCATTTTTTAAAACTTGACTCAGGTGCAAGGATTGGGCATACTTCCGTACAATGAATCCGAAGACAATTTCAACATTGCACACCACTTTACTTCATCTACAAAAAAATATCCCGAAGGGTTTACGGAAGGTTTCTCAAAGATGTCAGGAGGCTTTGTTGGGGGTGGAAACTCACGACGTGTTACAAGGGATCCCGTGTTCCACATGGAGGAAGGGCTACCTATAAATGGACACGACGAATCATTCGGTGAATATTACGATGGTGATGGTCCGTCTCCTCCTTCCACTGCAATTGCCATTATTGACGCCCAAGCAAGGCCACATCTATTAAGTGACTCCGCTTTGAATCGGATTCGAGCCATCATTTTCGTGGGAATGATAATTGGCTCTTATCCTTGGAAATGGAACCGGCGACGGACTCAAGTGGAACGATTTCGACCAACAATGGTGGCGCTTTGGAAGATTTACACACTTTTAACTTCTCTCCAGTCACTATTTATCATGCTCTATCATATCTACTGTTTTGCTGGTCAGTGGTCGAGGGATCTGGAAAGTTACAGGGGCATGTTTGCCTACTTTCTTTACATTTATTGGTATGGATTTTGCCTTTCCTTCAAAGTCACTGCTTATATTTTTGAAGATCAGGTAAGTACACTCCCAGATGCATTAGTTAAGTTAGTATCTCTACCAGCACGACTTAGCTTACCACCAAATTTCTTCCTTCAAAGATTCGAGAATATATCAACACACTTCTGGCTTTCAACAAACTTTATGTTGGTAAGTTGCTGTGGATGCATAAGTTTTGTTCGTCAAGTGTGTTTAAAATCTCGTATGTTTGAAATGTTTTCTTTCAGAAAGATACCTTCTCTTTGTCGACAAAGAAAGCGACTACGGTACAGCGCGGTTAGTTTTTAATGTGGCAATACCAGCGGCAGGAACCCAAATTTTGAACTCGGTTTTCTTCTTTGTGGTCATGCCTTATCAACCTTGGTACTTCATGTCCAAGATATATCCGAAGCCGTGGTACTGGCTAATTCCGGGAGCCCTGCAAGATATATCTGTGATTGGACAAGTTATCGTCTGGTGCTCAACCACAGCTTGGCTGACAGTGGCGCACACGAGCAGTGTCGAGTTTTGGCTTCGTGAGACCCAGTACGAACACCGTTAAATGGCTATTTTATTTAGCGTGATAATGATTAGGATGATAATATAATTAATCCTTTTCCCTTTTGTTACTAATATTGACCATTTTCAGCCAAGGCAATGATAGTGGATTCACAAAGGAAGAAATTAGGACTCCGAAGCGTTCCATTGAAACATATCGGATACTCCAGATTCTCTGCACAAGTTTCAACGACTGTCTGGCCCCCGCTGCCATTCCAATCCTGAAGAGTGATTTGTTGCTTGGGCTGATTCCGTGCGGATTTCTCTTCATTCGAAGTATAAACAAAGTTTTCATCGAGGAGTTCCCAGGAATACTTGTCTACCCTGTGGGAGTATTCAATTGCGCCATAATGGGTTTTGGTTGCTTGTCAATGGCAGCGGAAATGTATGACATTGCAAATAGCTTCATTTCCTCGTGGAGTCGAACGAAGCAGAAGGATTTGAGGAGGATTTTGATGTCCTGCCCTGCGCTCAAAGTGAAAGTAGGTAGATTCTACTTTATTACGGCGGCCACAACCATCACATTTTTCAGGGTCATTATCGATTACATTACTGACAGTATCATCACTTTCCCTTGAGAGAGACAAGGATTCACGAATTAATGCAATATGGACCTTTCGTTCTGCTGTTACGGAGAATTGTTCATGATACCTCATTGTATCAGCGTTTCGTTATTAACATTTTACTGGAATTTATTACAATTAACTATTATTTAATACGGAATACATCAATACTGAACTGAAGTATTACCGCTGGAGTAAGTCTACAAAAGTAGTTGGTAGACGTGAACTGTACTTTTTTCTCATCCATCTTGAAAATTTTCTACTCCAATTGAAATTGCCTTCAATTGACTACTCTACTGCACTTGCCATCCGGTTGTAAAATATTTTTCCGGTTGATGAACAGACTTACAATTAGTGCATGTTCCAGTGCTTATTTTCGCTTCGTATTTCGAAATTGGCTATCAATTGCTCTGATATGTACTAACAGATGTAGAAGCCGTTAAAAGGCCCTGTTTCCAACCATAACCCGCACCGTAAAAGCATAAATCCCCAAAGGTACATTCTATAATAAAATGATTAATGAATTAGAGCATAATTTGTGACGATTTGCAATTACATCCAAAGCTTGGAATACTGCTCTTGATTAGGAATTTGTTGAAAAAAGTCTTTTAGTTCGCCGAAACTTGGTCTTGTGGCAGGGTCAAGATTCCAGCAAGTTTGCATTTCCAGGTAGCT
>JAQFZW010003248.1:0-13619 GCA_034687055.1 Heteromurus nitidus
AAAAATTCGTTTCGCTCAGAAGGGTTTTCCGTCGTGATTCCGTTTTCGCCTACAAAAGTGACCTGAGTACCCCGCTTTATGGCCTAAAGCAAGATCTAGGCCAACACAAATAATGATTGTAATAAAAGTTTTTATATTCTGCGTGGGTAAACTCTTTCACATGGGTACACCTGAGCAAGGCCAGTTCAAGTGTAGTTGGTATGGTGGTCATAATATCGTTACATCAATAAACCGAATAAAAGTGTTCTAACTTACTTTATTTTTTATTAATCTTTGAGTCCATTTTTACATCCTGAATATTATTGTGATGATAAAATCCCCTTTAAATCCCTCACATGGAAAATTCGCGACGAGTTATACACACATGCATACATACACCTCAACCAATGATCAACACAAACTCACATATACAACCTCAACCTCACACCTCAACAAATATGATAGCATTCCAACCAAGTGTACTCACTTCAAAAAAATACAGTATATTTAAAAAATTTAAGTTGTAGTCATCTTTGATTATAATTTGCTAACGAGAAGATCTGTATTCCCTCCTGAGCCCATCCTTGGAGAATACAATTTGCCACAACTGAAGCTTCCTTCCCTTGAAAAATACAGGAGCCCCTGACAAGTAAAATATCCACATGCGGTAAAACTTCTTCCCATATCTACTCTCAATCTTTGGCCAATTGCGAATAAAGTTATCCCTCCAGGCGAGAATAGTTCGCACATAATCCTGTCCAAAATTGTGCCAATCTTCCATCACAAAAAGATCTTTAGTTACGTCCGTGATTTCGGTAATCCTTGAGCACATCGAGTTAGCAAAGATGTATGTTTGACACCAAGGTTCCACCCTCCAACAAGATGCTTGATCAACGCCAATAGTATGAAGCAGAAATAGACCATCGTCATTTAAACACTTGTGAACAATCTGAAATATTTGAGAAAAAATTTATTTTAATTTTTAAATTTTATTTTTATGTAATTTTTTTTAAATAAATAATTTCCATTTTTATTTTTATTAACTAACCTCCATGTAAGTCCTATAATTCCTTTGTCCCACATGCTCAAACATCCCAACCGCCACAATCCTATCAAACTTGTCATTCAAATCACGATAATCCTGAAGCCGTATTTCCACATTGAGCCCCTCACAAAGATTCCTCGCGTACTTGAGTTGCTCCTCAGAAATTGTCACCCCGACCATGTGAACGCCATACTTTTGTGCGAAATACTTGCACAAGTTTCCCCATCCACAGCCAATGTCCAACACCTTCATCCCAGGCTTCAACTCGAGCTTCTTCGCAATCAAGTCCATTTTGTGAAGTTGCGCATCATCCAGATTATCCGCGTTCGCCCAGTAGCCACAAGTGTACTGCATCCAAGGATCCAAGAACGACTCATACAAGTCATTCCCCAAATCGTAATGCTCGTCCACAACTTTCCTCGCTTTGGACCTCGTTTGCAAGTTGAAGTGCTCAAACTCGAGATACGTGAGAAACTTATCCCAACGATTGTACGCAAGGTCATACAAAGAACTCTTCTGCAGTCGATACAACATCTCCGTGATGTCCTGCTCAGAGTCAACGAAATCCCAGTCACCGTCCATGTATGACTCTCCAAGTCCCAAGACGCCCAGATTGAGCGTCCGAATCAGGGCGGAGAGAGAGTTGATCTTGAGGTGGACAAGGCTCTCGTATTTGCTTGAGCACTTTGAGAGAATCTGGTTCTCCTTCTTTTTCGTTACTACTTCCCCATTGGGCATGTGGAGCACGAGCCCGAGCTCCTCAGTCTTGAGAACACCGAGTTGGAGGAGTGTTTCCGAAAATAATTTAATTAGTTGGAGTTTCCCCCAGCGGTACGCTCGGATAGTGGAGATCACCAAAATGTGGAGAATACTTTGCAAACCCATCTTCAACGAGGAATTATTTCCTTTAGGATACTCAAGGAAGGAGAGTTTGGGCGAGAGTGGGCCATTTTACCTTCTCGCTACAGAGGATTTTCGTGTAAGTTTTGCTAAATGGTAATGGATTTTAAATTGAGACATTGGTGTGCATATTCGCACATACTAATTTGTGTTAGGTACATCAGTGACGCAGTAGTGCCGCAGTGCGACTCGACTTAAAACTTTCAAAAAAGAAATTGAAATCGTTGACACACACTCACAGAAAAAGGAGCAAAGAAGGAAGGAACTAACTAATTTCCACTTGAAGAAATGACCACTTTTATGAACAAAATGATTCGGTAATGTACGTTCATCAAGTTACAAAAAATGTACATACATGCAGCTTCTTCCGAGACTAAACGATTATTAAGCATGAGTCCGTGACTTTATTTTTTATCTTCTCTTGGCATGATGAACACTCGGAGGAATGTACGCCAAAAATGTGCAATATATACAAAAAAAAGTTTTAAATGTTTCGAAGAAAAAAATCTGCACAAAAATTTGTGTTCAATGAGGAAAACACATGTATTTTAAAAGGGACATTTGATTTGCGTAGGTAAGAGACATACGAGTATTAAAATTACATGTTTTTGGTAAAACAAATTTGACTAAAACAATTCACGTCTGAATTTTCAGTGTAATTTCTTTATATCTTTATTCGCACGTAAAACAGTTTTTTAGGTGACGCATGGTGGGATTGTGCACCGAAGTATGGTCTACGGCCAGAAAGCAAGCACCTATATCTAGCCGAGCAGGTATCAGGAGAATGTATGTATGTATTTTATATTGGTGTTGTTTTTGTGGCACTTTCTGTTGCGCTCATTTGTTATCTTTATTGCTTTATGGGATACATAAAAATGTGAGCATTCTGAAGCAATTAGATGCATACATTTGACCACATGCTATTTCGAATAGGAAAAATGCTGAGCTGGTACATCGGAGACTTGAAAAGAATTGACTTTGCTTTTTAGAAAAAAACTACGGAATACGAATACGACTGTTTTCTTACGACTCGACGATACCAATTTATTTGGATAAGCAAAACAAAAGTAATTATTATCATAAACTAATTTATATTTTGGTTTTCACTAATCCTCCCTTCGAAAAATATAATTTGCTACACACCACATGTGATCCTCGCTCATGTTGATCACGGGAGAAGCTTTTGAACATTAATCATCCAAATTAAATGTCAACTTGCGGTTAAATTTCTGAATACAATCTCAAAATTATGTGTTAAAATCAGGAGAAGCCACTTCAGGCATTCGACGGGCGGACATGTGTGTGATTACCGTAATTTTTATGAATTGCTTTGCTTACTTAAGACTGCACAAACGCATGACGTTTGGGGAATTTGGTTGAGGGTAAAGCAGTCCTTTTTTTGTGTTGATGCATTTCCTCAAGTATTAAGCTTAAGTCTTTTATTGTGGTTTGCTTACACAAATTTGTAACAAGGCTGAGCCAATCAGTTCATTCTATCCAATTATAAAATCAGAGTTTTCCACACGAGGTTGACACCTTTTCAATCTCTGACTATAATATTGTCCCTCTGGACAAACATTTCCCTGTATAAAATCACTAACTCCTGCCACAGGATTACAACAAGGGAGAGTGCCATTTTCATTTGGAATTCGAGCTTTCTCATCAGATGTTTTGTCGATTAGACGAGAGCCATTCGGACAGATACTTGGAGCACATTTGATGCCCTTTTCGGGATCTGGTTGAATCCACTGATCAGGAGAAGGACAAGGTCCCTTTCAAGTTTCAAAAAAAAATTGGAATGAGTTTCTCAGAATGGATTTTAACTGAATTATTTTTTATTAAATTTACTTGAGAATAAAGGTGGTAAACTTTATTTTCCTTGTTGTCATAAACATGCTCATCACAAAGGTGCTCACGCTCGATACAGAATGTGTATCTTGAATTTGCTGGTCTCGGCTCTCTTTTGGTGCCTTCAGGTTCGCACTTTCGTGCATGAAATGCACAAAATCCGAATTCGGAGCTACTTCGCATATGAAGTGACGTAGGAATGGGACATGGGCCACGGTCTCCAACTAGGAAGCATTTTGCAGTATCCCCATTTTTGTATTGAATCCAGGGATAACCTTCAATTGACCTACGAAAATATCAAAACTTTTGCAAAAATGTTAATCATTCCTCTTCTTCCTGACCTCTTGTTTTGGCAAATTTACTTTGGGCACCCTGGCACACTGGAGAGGCCATTCGATGAAGAGGTCTCATTGTAACTGTAATCGACTGGGACACCTTTTAGAATTTCGGCTTCGTCTTCTACAATCCGTTCTCCGCCAATGAAATCGATGTGAACTTGAAGCAGCAAAATTGGGATCAAAATCACTTTCAAAACTGGAAAATTCATTTTAGACGGAAAAAGAATCTTCCAGCAAGAACATCACCAACAACACAAAATTTCCTCTTCGAGAGGTTGGAGTTTAGGGTTGCACTCTAATTGAAGAGGTGATATGAAATGATGTATCTACTCGAGCACAGACAGACTGCAATCTTGCATAACACAATTCCCATTGTGAAGGATTGGGATAGAGCTGCAAACTGTGCAAACCATATAGGCACGTATTGACTTTGACCGTGAGAAAATTATGTGAAAAATTCTAGACGCTTGATTTTATTACACACAAAAAAATATTTTCATCAAACCCAGTAATGCTTGCATTTATAGTATTATAGTATCATATTACTAGATTGACCTTGACCTTTATATTCCCATCATAAAAGTACAGATATTTATTATTTAACACGTATTGTAGTACGAAAAAATCTCAACTTCACACACGCCAAGTGAGAGCAGCGATTTCAATATTAGGGAATTCCAGTTGCATGCCTGGGTTTCATTTGAAAAAATCCAATAGCGACAGCGACATTAGCGACTAGAGTCAAGCAGTCTGGCCATTCTGCGTGCATGCACGATATCTGACGGGACGGAAGTGCCAGCAATTGTGAGAGTTAAACTAACGATCACGTATTATAAAGCTTTCATCCTTTGTGTAAAATTGCTAAGATTGGGCTCGTTGATGGAAAATTGGAATGATTATTCACATAATATAATGTCGTATATTCCAATTCCAAATCCTGAAGAGAGTAATCTGATGCATGAAATGAGAGGAACTTGAATAAAAATATATTTCAGACGGAATTTTGATTTTACATGAAATAATTGTCAGAAAATAAGCAATAAGCTCAAGCCGGAAAGAAATAGGTAACTGCAAATAAAATTATGTTAGTTTCGATTAGTATATTGCAAACATAGATATATAGGTATAATATTTAGTTGATAACCTGACAGGAATTTTTCTGTAAATTGAATTCTATAGAGGCGATGTGATAAAATATAAAAAAGAGGAGTGGAAGATGCATTATAAAGAAAGGGGTAAGGGTAAAGGGGGTTGATAAATGAATACTTGCAGCCCTCAGAATTAGGTATCAAAAATCAATACCTTCCACTCGTGTATTGTTGACACATTTTCAGGGACAATTACATGACAACCCTATACTTGGCGTAATTTTTGTAATCGGAATTTACATAGGATTGGGATTGAGAAATGCCCGGGCTCTAAATATGTGTTTACGAACTTAAACAAATCGATTTTGAAAGATAGTCCCTTTAATGTAGATGTTTTGTTAGAGTGTTTTACTTCCCAGGCAAATGCATGCTTTCTAATTAATTCCTCTTCCTATCGGAATCACCTTCAGTAAATCGATTTTCCGAATGTTCAATACGCGCAATTTCTGCTTCCCTTCAAAGAGTATATTATACCTCAGCGATGTGCCAAAGGAAAATGATAATACCTGTCATTTCATAAGACTCCTCAATTCTATAACCAATTTCTAGTCCTTTTGCCACCAGTGCTCATTTCCGTATCAAATGAGTAATGCGAATACTTGATGTCGCAATTGGTGTTGAACAATATTTGCACATGAGCTATTGACGTTATGCTTATGCCGGCTTCCAGTCCAGGGCCAAGCTTCTGAAAGCTGACGTGGCTAAAATATTTCACTATTAGTTCCATGTATTTCTAAAGCAAGACTTGCAAAATCACAAGATGATACAGAGATGTTTGATCCGAATCAACCCAACTATCGTCCCATCCAGAAATGGTATGATTTAAAATGCTTCATGTTTGCAAGTGAAATATCATTTGTGATTGACATATTGATAAGGATTTGATTTTATTGGTTTAACGAATTGGCATCGTACATGCAGCTTTAAACCTCAATCCCAATCGTAACCATATGAAGGTCTAATACATAAAGTGGAGCACTTAGTTTTACGACATTTTGTTGTTTTGCACATTTTCATCATATACGTTACGATTTTTCTCACACACCTCGCCGAAGCTCTATTCGTTTCCCAAAGAAACAAAGCAATAGAAACAAGAATCCCAACCAAAAGTGGTACAAACACAACGATTATATTGCTCTGCAAGTTGGACGCTTTTGGTTCCTCTCGTTGCTCATTTACTCTACCAGCCCTCAACTTGATCAAAAATTTGACAAGGAATTTGTCCACCCAATCCAAAATTCCAGACATTTTTAATGCATTGGCTCTCATCAAAATCTTGGGACTTGTAAACTGTAGGAATCTCACACCTTGAGAATAACTTAGCAAAGGCTTCTTCCCCATGTAGACCTTCTCTGGCATCTTCCTCTTTAGGAAGTGGTAGAGCTCGTGCGCTTCAACAGTGGGCAGCAAAACAGCAGACTTGTTACAGTGTGAAATTATGTCCGCATTTTTAAACTCCTCAAGCAAATTCAGATTCAACATTCCTCGATGCAATTTGGTATTGTTCAACAAATATTTTGCAATTTGACTGAAGTTCTCTTCTAATATATGTGGAGTTCCAACCACGTAATTATTTTCAGCTACAGAGAATTGCAAAAGTTCCGTTGTCGTTAGCGAGCTCTCGTAAGACGTTTCATTCCTTTTAGGAAATAATTTATCAAGAGAGAGACCAAAGAAACCGAATTTTAATATTTTGTACAAAAATGCAGGCAAATTCCCTTCGAGTTGAAGACCAGTGACAAAAACTGGTCTCGTGTAAATATCAAAATCGTGAGCAACCAGCTGCTCCACTGTTTCGTACGGGATTGGTGCCAATGGAAGTGTTAACTTGGTTATATTATCGTTTTTGTACGCGTTGCTTAGCACTATGCCAACGACGAGACATGCTCCAAAAACAATTTTCAAAGAGACATGCTTAATATTTTTGGAAATGCAAATAGGCTCACCTTGTTCCATGAAAATCTTAAATACGCTTAACACATGAAGAAATACGTAATCCCACAACAAATATGTTCGCAATTCTTCTAACAATAGCTTTTTACAATGTTCACTTTTCGCTGATTGAACAATCAGTGTAAAGACCGATACACCTATCCACGAGACAAAAAGGGAAAGCCATGTCGCTGTGTCGAAAATGTTTGCAAGATTCTCGAACCCATAAGGCATTCTGTCGGGCTCCCCACAGCTGACGAAATATAACTGATTTGGCTGGCCATTCAACTCTGAATATGTATTTGATCCTGCAACGGCAAGGGTTACAAACGGATAGAAACCGAGATATTTCAGTGGACAACCGTCAGACGGTGCAAAAATATTGCCGGCGCGATCCCCTAAGTCCAAGGTAGCATTTCCAATGAAATCTTTGAGGAAACGGAGATCAAATTCGTGACGCAACAGGTCGACGGAACGAGTGTTATTAATATGTTTGTGAAATTGGGAACTGGATAATCGTTCTAGGTTTAGAGAAAATCCGTTTGCCTGGAAAGCTGCATAGTATTGATGTCCACCATGCGTGATTATACGCATATTATCCGTATTGGAGTTCAGCTCTTCAACGGAAGCCTCTATTTTATAAAGATTTTGAGGAGGGAGTGGGAGACTTACGAGAGTCAACGTTTTACACCGAATACAAAATCTGCACAAGATGCCCCAGTCGTCAAGGACATGTATTTTGTAACCATGAAATATGATTTTATATTTTGACGTGATGACTAGAAGCTCGCGATTTGAAGTGACGAAGTTGTATTGGTAGCCAAAGATGTCGAGACAGCGTAAAACTGAGTTGGACCAATGTTTGATTATTCCAGTCGATTTCTCACCAACAACGAGAATATCGTATCTTCTTCTGGAATTTATATGATAAAACGGATTTTTCTGCTTCTGACTTTCTACTACACGTATGTTGGACCAGTACCAGAATTTTGTGAAACTTCCTGGAATCACAAGTCCTAATTTGTCGTGCCCCACATATACTTCATAGAATATGGGGTCTTGTGCTGGTGGATAGAGATAAAAATGTACTTCTTGTCTCCACGGTTTTGTTGTAGATGTTTTATCTTCGAATGGCGTGTCCAGACATTCATAGTGAGGAAAGTAGATTCGGCAGAAGGATACGTTTTGGTGTTGCTTTGGAACCTTTTCAAAAGGAAACCTTCGAATGCGTTCAAATAACCCAGTCGCATTAGTTATTTTGAAGAATCGCTTGTATTGAAATTTAACAACGTCATATCGAGACAAGATCACAGGTTGCTCAAAAGGGGTAAAATCTATTCCATTATAGTTGATAATATGCACCAAGAAGTCTTGAAAAAGGTGCAAATTCTGGTTTAAGTTTATAATGATTTCGGAATGAGATTTTGAAGGTGCGGTTTGGTATTGAGAATATTTTCTAGACAATTCAGTGATTTTTAAACAACTTGTAAAGTTTATTCTCAAACCGAGAAATACTAGAAAGATTACACAATTTTTACTCGAAGCCATACTTAAATATGTAATCGAATTCGTCAGGTTCGCTGTTTTAATCTCGTATCAGATTCAATTCAATGCCATTTCAATACGTTTCGAATTCGGCGGCTCGGAATTTATAATTGAAAATTTTACTATTGTCGCAATGATTAGCAGTTTAGGCATAATCTAAAATGAACTTTGCACAGGCTTAACTTTGAACGTAAACTAGGGCTAATTTGTCAATTTAGAATTTTATTACTTTCCCGCTTCCCAGCTTATGATCATACAAGAATATTGTGGTGTATGTGTATTTAGATGCACGCTTATTGAAAGGTACAATTGAGGTTTTTGTCTGGATTTAGGAAACTTGTAGAGAGTTTATTCTATGTGTTAAACGTAGCGGAGGCAATCATGGTCTGTCTCAATTTTGGTATCTGCATCGTCTATAAGGTAAGCTTAATTGGCATTGGCTAGAAAGACTGTGCAAGCCACAACGCACTAATCGAAGTCTACATGAGTGATCAAGGATCATATGCATAGCCAATCATAATGTACATAAATTATGATAAGAAATGCCAGAAATATAAAGTGATTTGCGTGTGGTTGCTCTTCGTGATGTCTACGTTTGGTATGGTACATCAACTTCTGCCAGCTATCTATCCAGCTTATGTAGCTGGATAATCAACTTGTATAAGAAAAGTAGCGCCACTTTCCGACATGACATACTTATTTAAGCAAAAGTACTTTTCAATGAAAAGAAAACCAGGAATGGGGCGATAAGGCGGTGCTAAGTGGTAATGCATTTTTAAGAACGCGATACGAAATGTCGATATCTGCATACATGTTTTCGGGTTTCTGATTACAATAGTCCCTGTATAGATATTTTCGATCTCGCCTTTTCCAGATGTGGTGCCGGTCGATCTGATCGCGCTATAAATACGGTGCTAATATAGTGTTCATGAAAGCCAAAAACCAACATGTTTAATGTTTTAAGGTAGCTGATTACAAATACGATACCGCGCGCTGCCTGCCATGCTAAATTATACGCTTTGTTCTTTACTCCAAGCTTTGAATATATTCAACGTTTTGCCATAGAGATTTGTTGGCCGTTTGGAGCACTTGCGATTCTCAATTTGAAGCTAGTAAAATATAAACAAGCTCAGGAGCTCGTTAAATTGTTTTGTATGCAAATTTCCGGCACGAAAATTTGTTCACACTGAAATTAATTGTCGCTTCAATAATATTTCTATCCGAATCGTCAAGTTCCATGTGTAATACAATATCGAAATTCATCGGACCTTGAAGGATTTGCCACATAAGATACTGGCCTTAAGGGCACACTAATGGAAGCTACATTAATGTATTGATTCGTGCAATAATATGTCGCAAATCTCGTTCAAAGGACTGATTCTTTAGCGTTGAACTTGATTTTGATATTTATTTTAAAACTTGCGACGTAATTCAAAGCTTATACCTAAATCAAATCTTGTGCAAACGAAAAAAATAACAATTGGGTTGGGTAAATAACTCGATTCGAAATATAAGTATATAGCCTTTGATAAGAATTCATAGACAAGCATTCGTTTGATGTTGATCTTAATTATGACAAAAACGCTTTATGTTCGTCGATACCTCAAAACATTTCGTTACGTATCTTCAAATTCCAATACATTAGTAAATATTGCCTTGCTTCTTCCAACTTTGATTCATTGATTCCGATGTATGCTTGAAACATGAAATTGAAAATCATATGAATAAAATACAAGGTATGTAGTTTAAGTTATACCGGCAGTCTATACGAACTGACTTGTATTTCAAAAAGGGTGCTAATAGTTTTATAGCTTTTCGGCAGAAATATGATATGGAGTTAATGGAGATATTGATTAAACGATTCTGAATATTTGCAACCCTCGAAAGTATGCATCAAAAATCCATAATTTTCACTCGCGTGTTTTGAATTTATAATCGATATTATAAAATCCAAAGACCATAGACCATTGGTTTAAGACAAACAAACTTGCGATTTTTCCGGGCTCGAAATGATTTCTGCATGTACATATGTATATTGCTTGAAAGAACCTTTCAAGTTACCTAGGTGATAGATTGAGGAAGTGTATTTATTTGAAAAGAGTTTCGGTTCGATACCATATAACGCTTACAAATAAATTCGTTCCGGGTCACCTTCGGTGAATTGATTTTCCGAGTATTCAATGTCTGCATCGATTCAACGAATATAACCTTACATTGTGCCTGATCACAATATCTTATGATTTAGATTTTATACTGCTGACAAGTTTCTCTCACTCTAGCCACGTTCACAAATTTCCAACAAATCAGCGAGTCTCATATTTGATGCTGTAATTGGTGATGAAAAATATTTGACACACGGAAGTTAATACAGGTCGATATATATGGCCTTCCTAGGCCAAGATTCTGAGATTTATATGATATTTTATTATTCAAATCAATACTTGCGAAATCGCATAGGAAGAGCTAACAGAAGATACAATTTTAGGCTTATATGTCGAAATCTATATTGTTGAATAAATAAATGGGTTGAATGAAACTTCTTGGATTCTGTACATAAACATTTAGTTCCTATTTTCCCGGTATTTTACATATATTATATATCTTGATTGTCATCCTAAAACAGCATCAACAGAATCCTCATCCAGAGACCCAACCTCCTTCCCTGTCAGCCCCAAATAACCATCCAATAAATTAGCTAAGAGAGCCTTTCGAAGTAAACTAGGATTCTCGTCTTTACAAACGGGATATTTTCCCTTGAAAACAGCCACGCATATCTGCTCTTCTCCACAATCTTCGTCTTTCCCACAAACGCAATATTGCTGGAGAGCACAACGTTTCACTTTAGGATCCCAACTCAACTCAATCCCGGTTCTCATCAGTCTTCTCCCAAATTTGTTCATGAAAATCCCATCCGGGTCCAACATTTTCATAACCCTCGAAAACCTTTCCAGATTCGGAGTTATCCTCTGGAGAATCTCTTTCGTGAAAAAGTATTATCCATTTTTGCCCCAGTGCGGGCGACCTCCGTGTTCCTCCAAAATTGCTTGCAGAATCGCTTGATACGTCCCCAGCCCATCTAACGCATCTTCGTAAGGATTTAATCTGGCTGTTGAAACCCATTCCAGTCGAACCTTATTTTGTCCATATTCCAGCGACATGAGGTTCTCTGAAGCCTTAGCGAACCTGATGAATATTCCCGAAGGAAAAAACCATGGAAAGTCGACCACCTTCAAAATTTTGGCAGTTGTTTAAGATCAAATGACATCGCCATATCATCCAGCATTACCCCATCCCAAAGACACTTCCCTTCGAGACACCAACTCTGAAGTAATCTGTGAGCATATCCTGTGGCAGGATTGACGAAATTTCCATTTTCATCAGTGAATATTCCGTGCTTCCCGACGATAGGTTTTTGGTAAAGGGATTTTCGACTGAAGTCCTCCACGAGATATTCCAAATCTCTGACTTGCAACGTTTGTAACGTTTCACTTAACACGCTAACCGCCTGGATCTGAGCTGGAGGAAGTGTCCGGATCATGTTCCACTTGACGTTCCCTGGGACACTCACGTCATCCGTGTAGTTTCCAGCAGAGACAACAACTGACTTGGAAGACGGAAACCACCAGATTTGGTAAAGGTCGTAGAGTTTCGCCTCAACTATAGGGGTTCCGTTCAAAAGAAGCTCTTCAGAATGAGGAAAGTTCTTCACTGTCATTTTAAACAATGGAACGGTTGCCAAGGTGACGTCAATGATGGCTCCAAGGAGACCAAGATGAAGTGAAATTCCTAAAAATTCGTCAGGATTCTTGGAATCTTTGGAAATTTTACGGATTTTCCCACGTTAGTCGACCAAAATTACAGATACAACTTGATCCGAAAGAGAAGTTGAGTGGAGGAGAGATGATCCATGTGCACCTGTTCCAATTGCTCCTCCAATTGTAATCCCTCCATAAGCCGGGATATGAATGAGAGATTTCTCTTCGGAATACAGAAAATCCAAAGCATCTTTCAATTGTAAACCGGAACCGAAAGTAGCAGTGTTCCCGGAATGATTGATGATTGTGTAGTTGATGTAATTGGTGATTACTGGGATCCCTTCTGTGCAAATTATGTCCGTGATGGAATGCCGACTGCCGACAACTTTCACTGTCGAATTTATAGAAATCGCGTGAAGAACGATGGATTGAAGTTCGAGAGCGGAGGTTGGGAATTAGATGGGACGCGACGCTGAGCAGTACACAGAATTTTGGTAGGATTTGTAAACGAAAGTTTGCCTTGAGGATGTTATAAAGTTGACAAAGATGAGGTGAGATATTGTCAGATATTTTGTAAAATATTTTTGTTTAGTGCAAGTCATTTTGATCCGTGTTTACAAATATACCAATTACTTTTTCAGCATAAAATTCTCGGCAACTAGGTGGAAACGTTCTATAATTGGTAATGGGTATGGCTATGTGAACAAAACATCTCTTTAATGCGCTTCAAAGTTTTCGTCAAATTTACATCATTTTGTTAAAATCTAGGCCAACGCGGAAAAATTGTTGAAGATTGCGGCAAAAAATATGGCATGCGTGTTTGTCACCAAATAAATGAATCGCCTCATTCAGTTTTGAGAAGACGAACGTGTGCATTTTTCTGCTGCAGACAGTAAATTGTAGCTTAAACTGTAAATTTTTTATTATCAACTTAAATATCAATTTCCGTCTGAAATTAAGGGGACAATTCATATATGTATTATATTATTTACCGAAATGATTGTTCAGACATTGTAGAATAAAAATTCTTACGTAATTAGCTCCCACTCCAAAGGGGCTGTACATTTAGTATGTCACGCAGAGGTAAGGGGGGTAGGGTCAAACCTCGCGTGACAAAGCATTGCAAGGA
>JAQFZW010003249.1:0-13618 GCA_034687055.1 Heteromurus nitidus
AGTATTAAGTACAATGCAGATGTGAGGATGAGAGTGTTTTCTTCAAAATTGCATGCTAAATTTTGTTTATCATGAGTCTTGATCATGCGGCATCTCTCACCCAGAAAACGTAATTAGAAACGACATACATATATGCATACGAATGCAAACAACACAAAGTACTTATATGTATATATAAATTATAGTCTTATCGGACATCCTATATCTAACGTTAGCTTAGGCACTTTCAGGTCATCAAGAAAATTTCCTACCTTTAACTCTGGCATGGTGGTAACAATTTCTATCGGTACTCGAACAGTCACCGGCTCATTCGCAGTCATCGTCTTCGGCACAAGATTCGGATTGAGTTCGCGAAATTTCTTGAACACCCTGAGCAATTAAATAGTACATTATAAAGCGTTGCGGACAATTGGGTACTCGGGACAAACACTTTGGGTTAGAAGGTAAAATGAAGTTGACTTCATTCAGCACACCATCTCAATGCAATTTTGCACTTCCATTCTTCAAGCAGTCACTTCAAAATATTCCAGAGCTCATCAACAACGTTGATTACACTCTCGACCAAAAGCGCTTGTAGTACTCGAGTAGAAATTTAAGACTTTGGGAAGGGAAAATGTGTAACACAATCTCTAAAAGACAATATCCACTTAGAAAGGTGGAAGCGGAAAAGGAATGTTCACACGTAGTCGCCATTTCTCGTCGACGTAAATACGATCAACAACTGATTCCTTGTGCTTTCTCTCCACCGAGAGCTTTCACCCATTTTGTCCTTGGTTGCTAACTAATGCTATTAATTTATCGAGACAAAAGCTGTTCAAATCTACTTAGCGTCCATTTATGCACACTAAACTCACTACAACTTTCGTTTCAGCAATCCTTTCGAACCGAGGAGAAAGTGCACAAGGAAGACGGGAACGCTTGCACACCTTCGTGACAAACATGTAATTTTCTTCTCACACACACACACTCTCTCTTAATTCCACTTTACTCCAGTTTCATGTTCCTATCTGATCGAATCAAAATCCATGTTCATCTCGCACAACACAAAACCCTTGTGCTTTCCTCTTCTTCTCATTTTCGGTGTCCTTTATCGCAAAGTTGCAGTACCGTTCTACCGTAAAACAACAACTAAAGCGAAACGAAGCATGATTCCTTGTTCCAGCTCAAAAAAGCTGGGATTTTAATGTGAAATATTTATATTCACGTCGTGCATCAGTGCCCTCATCTAGAAGACAGCAAAAATGGGAAGCAGATAGCGTGGAGGAGAAAAGCCGACTTTATCACGAAACAAAATGTTAGTTTTTAGATTTACACTTGCGAAGGCCACATGCATTTACGAGTAGAGTTCCCCTGAGAAGTTTCAAATGTAAATACCAAAAACACTACCAAAAGTTACTTTCGCTCTGATAAACACAATCATCAAATTAAAGGATACGTTATGAATTCAAGAAAAAAATCACTACAGAGAAGCATACTCATTCTTAACTGTTTTACATGAGAAAAGGAGCAAATCTGCAAAATATATAAATGAGTTCTCTTCAAAAATGAAGTTCAACACAAAAATATGAAACATCCTTTCTCCAATGGGCACGTACTGCAAACTTTCTAATACATTTGGGTGATTTGTACTTTACCTTAGAATCTCCTTCCTTGTGAAGAAAGTACAGTCCTGCAACAAGGCAACAAATCGAAAGAAAATCTTTATGAACAAAAAATGCTCACTAATCCCAATTAGGATTACTGCAGTCATATTCTTGAATTATATAAAAATTTGCTGACATGAGATTCGTTTTAACAATGTCTAGATCTACATACATTTATCGTCATAAAATCACAGACTGAGGCACAAGGATGAGGAACTCTGAGCAAGCTTCTTTTCATTTCGGTTCAACGAAGTAATCATGCATGTAAAATGTATTTCAATTAAGAAGGATATTTTTTAAACCATTTGAAAGTACCTGGTAATCATCCAGTTGCTCTTCGGTAAACGTGACAATTTTATTTCCCATTTTATCTCATTTAGTAACACACCGCTCACGCTGTAGTCTAATGAACAACCTATGAGACGATAGTACCGACTCCAATATTTTATGTTCACTGTCAACGTCGAAGTGTAGCACTCACAAACGTTTCTTTCTTTCAAACTGGCGAGTATATTTGGCGAGAAATCTGCGAATTATGTTGACTCTCTTTAGCCTTACTTCAGATCCTCCACCTAATTCGTACTTCTCTTTTGACACTGACTGATTGACACACTGACAGGAAAAGTATAACTTGGGAAATGAGCGTAACGAAGCTATGAAATGAAACCATTCTCCGAAACAAAAAATTACTCTCAAGCAGACATCAACTATTGTGACATAATTGACTTCAAAGTGAACAAACAAACAACGCCCACGATCTTATTTTCCTTTTATTCTTTTCGTCCTTGTTTTTCAGCAAATCTGGCTTTTTGTATTAATTTGATGCGCTCCAGAGGTTTTGTGCATTACACAAGCACTCTTCTCTACAGGAGAAAGGTTTTTTGGACGATGTTGACTTGTATGATGTGCTGATGACGAAGGTATGACGATCTGATGGGCTCCGAAGACTTCAAAGAGCGAAAAGACGGACTGCAAACATGGGCGAGATTAAGCCGGAAGTCTGCCCTGCTTTTCGTGTTTCAATGATATCATATTATATATACGTTTTCGAAGTCAGAGTCGTCACTTCCCTCGTGTATGAAAAAGGTTGATGCATTCGAGATCCAATTTTTCTCCTTCATCCTCCCATTGTCCATGTTTATGCAAGTATGGGCAACCTCTGAAAAGCAGTTAATGCATTAGTGAAAGTGGAAAGGATGGTTGAGGTTGAGTTGAACTGGAACGAAAACGAAAGTCATGCCATGGTTGAGGTTGATTTACGGTCCGTCTGGAAAAAACAAGCTATAATGTAATACAGTGAGAGAAGAATGGTTTTATATCGTATTATCATCATCTCTTTTTTATATTCTTTTATACAGGACGATCCTTCCATTATACAACAATTTATGGTCGTTTTCCATATCTCATGAATTGTGCACGAGTTTTTCCTACTTGATACACACACTGCTTTTATGGATATACCTTTTCAGGTTCAGCCAAAGGGAAAGCATGCATCAACGAACAACGGGAGATTTTCCGTTGGATTTTTCCTTCAGAATTGTATTCAGTATTAACTGGTCCGTCTCTTCGTATTTCGTGTTTACGTCGAATTATCCAGTTAAAGGCGTGCTAAATTGGATGGAGGAAGAAAGGCGATGATGGCCAGAGATGAGAGATATGAACCCCACCCTTTGATCTAGGGATCATGCGCTTATTATTTTATTGTCTGACTTGAACTATTTCTCTCTCGTGTGCCGTTGATTGCGACTCTCCATATCTCTACTATATCCCTACCATATATGAAATTATAGAAAATGCTAAACGCTACAACTATTATTAAGCTAGCCGCTATCCACATCTGCTTCGTGCTCATGTCCAGTCGGTTCAGTAAATAGTATTTGCATTTATGAAAGAGTGAAACACGTGTTGGATGTTGGATTATAAGCTCACTTCTCGGCTTCAACTGTATGAACAACCTTAGGTTTACCTTCATATATCTGACTTGGCGTAAGAAAAAGTGTTGGGAATACGAAACACAAAAACAATGGAGCTTGAAGTATAAGTACTTCACTTTTCCAATTGTCGAGTTAAATTCAGTAGAGACAATTAATTGAATTTAACAAATGCAATTCGATATTCAAGATGTCATTCATTTTAGGTGTAGGTATGCACCTTTACTTGAATTCGATTTACAATGTCAGCCCATTTCTAACTTGTTTCCTCCATTAATTATTTTCGAATCTCATTGGAATTGATTGCACTAGCAATAGCATTATGCAGTCCATTATTTAATAACATTGAAGGGAACACATGAGATGAGACACAGAGTTACTTTATTTTTCAGTAATACTGTCAGTTGCATTGTTTATCGAGAACACTTTTATTTCATCAGTTTTGCGATTTTACAAAAGCATAAGATTTCTGTATTTGATCTCTGAATAAACTACACTACACCCAACTAACTATATAGAAGATGCGTCACACTATCATGTTCATGAGCTCTCATTGACAGAGCGTGATAACATATGACAACAATATTTCAAGTTATAAAATAATTAACTATATTAGTACCATCTTTTTCAATACCACTTTGTCATTTGTGTGCATGATGACATTCCCTTCCTTTGTTCGTTTTCCCCTTCACAATTTGTCCAAATAAACGATACAAATTATCTATTAAACAATAAATAGTAGATTAGTACGACGAAAATAATACATGACACGAATCTCTCAAAACATTGCAGCAAGTATTATCCGGAGTAAATGCCCCAGTTCAACAAGTGGTAATCGAGATTTATCTTTTCGAATGTGTCGGCCACTACTTTTCTTTTTCCCGAAGCAAGTTTAAAATCGGACAATAAAAAAGTTTAATTTTATATTCACAATAAATGTTTCATTATGTACATCAACATCAACCGTGTTTGTGTGCGAATACATTTCATAAAAAGACAATTTACCACATTTTGTATAATTTACAGAATACATCGATAATAAATGAGATTGCGGCGATTTGATTATCATGAGATTGTAAAAATTGGCAAAAACTATAAATATACATTATACAATACATATATAAGTCTATACACTTTCTATAACTATATAAGGTACAAATATTTCATTTTTCATATAGCCTACTTTAATTAGTTTTTTATTCGAATGTGCCGTAGAATTTAGTTTCACATGAAAAAAATTAGTTAGAATAGCCGTTGTAGAGTTGCCTGAAGAATTACGATTTTTGATTACAAAAAGGGAGTGGATTTCAAACCCAATACTGATTTTTTCCTGGTTGTTGTGGCTGTTTTCTAAGCGTGCCTGTGGCCATATTTTGTTGTCCCAAGTTGGCATTACTACTACTAGGATTGGCACCAGTGGGCGATGACAAGTTACAGCTACTAGATCCAGCTCCTCCACCACCCCCTCCGAGCATCGGAGTAGGGGTGTTTGTACCTTGCGAGTGCTGATTGACAAGATGACTATTGCGATGATATTGAGGATGATGGTGACCCGGATGCGGGAGAGTCATTGTATTACTCCCGATATTATTCATGTTCCCACTCCGACTATGACTCAAAGTTTTGAGAGTGCCTCCAACACTTCCAGTCACGGAGTGATGATGCGGGAAGTCAATGAAAACAGTCTCCTCCTCTCGGCAGTCTCGGATATCAAGTGGTGGAGGTAGGGAGCCGTAGCTGAATCCGTACGGCTCCGGCGGATCTATTTCTTCCGGGAGTGGAGAGAAAGTATCACAAATTGGGCCAGGGGAAAGTAAAGGACACATGAGGAGAGAGTTGCCTCCAGAGTAACCTCCCGAGTCAGATGAGTTACACAATGGAGTAATTCTGCATTGTGGGACAGAGGGCGTGGGGATTTCGTTGCGAAGCCCAGAACTTGTCCATGAGCCTGAGTCTGAGGCGAGAGTGCCCGTTCTCGAAGTACACGCTTTGTGTCGGGATGAGCTTCTTGGTGAAAGTGGAGACATCATTAGAGGCCTGCAATGGATCATTAATTTTCATTATTTAGCAATTTTAACAAATCATCTACGCTCCTCAAACACACATTCCCCTGTTTTTTGTACAGAAAGAGGAGAGATGCAGAGAATAGAAGAAAATTGTGTGTGCGCATATCTCTACGAAAGACAGAGAGAAGATGTACTAATTATTTGCTAGTTTCACAAGACTACGGAAAATGGGCACGCTATCAAGGAAGAAATGCTTTATTAGCTTTTATGTACATGGAAAATACAAGAGAGAATAAAATGGAAATCTGTGTTCTATTACTTATTTTAATCAGCCCATTTGCAATTATCCTTTCACTCCGACAACACTTGCATACCGAGCACACACACACTCACACACGTCTACACATGTACAATGCATGTGCATTTATCTCATCCGCACAATCTTCTCTCTCGTGAGAATCATTAGCATTCATTCCATACATGGGCATATGTGGTTGCGCTTGGCTTTGGCTGGCAAACGTATGCAAAATATATGCTGTTTAGTTGTGAGTTGTGAAGTAAGTTTTTAGAAGATGCACACAAGAAAGTTAGAATGAAATTGATTGAGGTCGAAAAGATTCTGTCATGTTTATCTTTTATGTTAGTTTTGGGAGTAAAACGAGAAAAGGAGAAATGGAACAATCCAAGAGTTAAGAAAGTTGCTCAGATTTAAGCAGAATAAGGAAAGCAGCGTTGGTTGTTTTGTGTGAAGCTGGGATCCACAATGATAAAAAAGTTTGGCCAAGATAAAAAGAAGGGACAAATTTGTGAAGTAAAAAAGTGGTTGTTATTTGCAGAGAAGTTTAGTTTTTAAAAGAGATGATGAGTTGTTAGAGGTCTTGGCAAAGTGCAAAAATATATAATTTATTTTTGTTAAAGTTGTTAGCAAGTAGGCGTGAGAAATGATTTTCATTGTTTTTTTGAAAATGGTAATTTTTAGTAAGTTTTATACTCACTTGATATCCTTTCAACGCTGAAAGGACCACACACATTGGGTCAATTTTGCATTTTTCGATTGTCAATCAGTTTTTAGTGGGGGATTAACAGAAAAAGAGAGAAAAGTCGAGTTGATTAGTGGCGATAGAGCAAGGGTGAGTTTTAGTAAATCAGTTCACGTCTAAGTTTTTTAGTACTCGTACCACTGCAAGTACAATTCAGGTCAAGTACACATGGCGCTTAGTCATTTTTTGAAAACATTAAAGTCAAGTATATTTTTGTTTTTTTTCATGACACCATCAGAATAATTAAATGGTGGTTTCAGGATTCCATTAGGAGAAAAGGAATGAAACTATACGGGCAGGGATACATAACACATTGCACATATAGTTTTAACTTATTCATTGCACGTAATAATGCATTCTCAAGTTCATTAGCAGGTGAAGATGTTCATCGTTGCAAGTACAATTAAACATTGTTAAAGTAAGCATGTAACATGTCATACCTGAGGCCACCTTCAGAATCAGACTGAGGATCAATGATGGTACACGTTGTGGATGGAGCGTACGCATCAATAATCCCAATGCCATTCGTTTTCGGGTCAGCTCCACCATTATTCAGGCCATTGGAGCTCCTCCGTCTCTCTTGAGCTGCTCCTCCATTTCTCCCATCCTGTCCGCCACCTCCTCTGTGATTGTGATGATGTCGATGACGAGATCCCTTCTTTGAGCAAGTGCATCGTATCCCGACGACGAGAAATAAGCTCAGAGTGGCAATCGCCACAATGACAACACCTATCGTAACTAGAGAGTCTTTGGTCATGTGCGGGGTCACCAGCAGAGTAATATCTCGGATAGAAGTCGGTCTTGATCTCTTCGTCGCAGGGTCAGTGGAGCCGTCCGAGATGATTTGCGGCTTCTCGTCATAAAACTGATGTGGGCCGAGATTGAATTTCGCAATCCCGATAGCTGGTTGCACGCCTGGCGCCAACACTTTGAAGATAAACTCGTCCGCTTGAGCTCGCACAGGTACTAGTTCATTACTCTGGATTTCTGGATAGTAAACTATGGCTCCGCGACGAATATCTTCGTGCGAGAAACGACCCGCAATGCGGCCATACTGGTTACTTGTTAGTGCTTCCGGACTCATCACAACTTGGCTTTGCAGAGGTTGAAGTTGGGTGGCTTTATCTTGTTCCACCTTCTCCACCTCGTTCTTTGAAGCGTTCCCATCTGATCCTTGCCGTCTATATCTCGGATGATGCTTCGACCCAACCGAGTAATGCTGAGGAGTAATCTTGTACAGCTGTCCGAATTTAGGTGGCAACAAGATCTCATAGAGGGGATTAGCTCCGGTGACCACTGCGAGGGGTGAGGCATCCAAGACAGCAAGATTCAAAGTTGTCCGCATTCCGTATGAAGCGGAAAATTCCTGCTCGCCAGGAGCGACAATCCCACCAACGGCAAATCCTTTGATAAACGAGTTCACCTCTTTCACCCGTCGCAGCAAAGGGACTGAGACGACGTTGACAAGCCAAGATGTTGAGACTCGATGGATTTCGGGGTCGTTAAAATGAGCTGAGACTTCAAACGAGTCGTTTGCAACTGACACGTCTGTTTGGACATACGAGAGCTCACCTATTTTTTCCACGCAAAAGAGATCAAACACAAAAAATACATAAATGTAAGCAAGTTCCTTGAGATATCATTGAAACTTTTTGCTATTGCTTAACACACTCGTATCATATCACACGTGTGTGATTCTTTGATGAAAGCAATATACCTACATTCTCGGTTTCTCCCCAAAGAAATATATTATTAGCTCATATACCTACGCGGAAAGGTAGTGTGATGCGAGAGGTTCTTCATTTTCAAAGAAAGAGAGAAATGAAGAAAAAAGGCTTAGCCACTATCTCTCGCTCTCATGCAGGTGGTATTATGTACCCCTCCTACACTTAGCACGAAGCCATCAAAGGTTTCTGGTTTCAGTGAGAAGGGAAAAGTACACAGAGCAAAGCTCTCCATCTCTTAAGAAAAACTCTAGAGTCTACTTTCACTTTCTCTTTTTTACCTCTGAGGAGCTCATAGTGGGAGAAGATAGAAGTCGTGGTGGTTCGATCTCTGAGAAGAATCTTTCCGTGAAGTGGGTATCTTGTGACGTTGTAGCCGAGCCTAGTTACGTGACCGTTTGTATGAGCGTGAAGGTTGACAAGTGACAATGCCATGATACTGCTCCCCTGCTGAATCCGGATCGGGCTTGACTGCGATTGCAATGCTTGTAAGGTCAACGGCTGGACGGGCACGTTGAGAATGATTGATCCGGGCTGATGTTCGCCGTCAGACACTTTTAAATTTGCAATCACCGGCACAACTGGCCCTGTGTGGAGAAGCACCACATTTCCGGCGTCAATGTCCGCCTGCAAAGCACAAAACCGGATGATAATCGTCATCATCATTTACCCTAGCTCATTTGTTTCCTTTGTGTCAGTGGAGTTGGAGGAACACTTTAGAGCCATCAACATAACTATACATACATAAGGTACATGCAAAAAGCTTAGGGACAAGTCACAAAGTGCAATTTATCAAGTAGTCCAAAAATACACATAATATTCACTGGGATTGTTCACCTGAGAAAATCGAGTTGAAGAGGGAAAGTCCTTCACATTTTCGATATCATTAACATTGATCCGGTTGTACGTAGGTCCAACGTTGCCCATTGGTGAGAATGTCGCTGGCAGTGAACCCGAGCCCGTTGAAGGCTCAGACAAGAGGACAAAACGACCGTGAGAAATTTTTGACACATCGTAGACAATGTGTGCGGGTGGAGTGTCTGGATCCGTTGTGAGCAAATCGTTCCTTGTCAGCTTTCTCCAGTGTTCCTATTTCGAAGAAAAATGAAAAGCACTTTTGTAAATGGGCGATGATAGCCACTTTTGAGTGTCCTTTAAAAGACATGCACACACGCACACTACATGAAAAAGGTGAATGAAGCTGACATTTTCTTCTTATTTTTATGAAAGTGTGGAGTACCTGAACCACGGCTGCAATCGGCATTTTCGGAGTGGAGACAAGGAAAGACTGGTCATTGATCGGGAACACTTGGATAGGGAGCGTGATGTTGAGGAGCCACGTGGAAGACTCCGTGTATCCATCTCCTCCACCCCATCCATCCACCTCAGAGGATGTCGTCGAGGAGTTGGCTGTTGATAAGATTGCCGTCACAGTCGAACTTGTTGTTGTCCACAGCGAGAGGGAAAAGCTCACTTGATCTGACGTTGTCTCGGAATCATCGTGAACATATTTGAGTTGAGTACCACTCAACAGAAGAGCTGGCAAAATCTCTGCGCCCGGTCGCAACCTCCTCTCATCAGACTCGCTCAGCCAACCATGCTTAGGCACCTCCGATACCGATAATCTCAAGCTTGGTTCACCTCCCTTCCAAATGTTTCCTACAAAAGTTATGTAATTCGTTACAACGATGCGTCATCACTTGTGGGAGGATGATTCCAACAAATTCTCACACCTTGCGTTTCCAAAATCCAGAAAAATCTGAGCATAAGCTCTCCACTTTTAGCTCAATGTCAATACAGACAATAATTGCTGGTGTAATTAAGTCATAAATTACTAACGTTTTGTGATTTATATACACTTTTGGTACCGTCAACACTAACAAAAAGTGTATATGCATTAGATGTAATGCAAAGTTATACTATCCCTTAACTGAAACTAGAACAAGTTAAGATATACGAATGCCCACAACCCCGACAAAGTTTCCTTGTACGTTTCCTCAACTTGCGTAAATGGTTTAATATACGAGGCTGCACTAACATCTGTGATGATTAACTGAAACAGAGTTATGCATATCATGCCTAAAGAACAAAAAGAGGGAAAAAACTTTTTTATGCTGAGCTCAGTACTGTTCTACTTCTTCCAGGCATGTTATAGCGAGCAAAAGAAAGGAAAATTGCTGGAAATTGACATATTAGCTAGTAACTCAAAAAACATAAGTAATGTGGGGATGCACATAATGTTATGTAACCCTTAGGTTCGTTGGTCGCTCTTTGGTGAGCAAATGATACATAAAGGAGCTTTGACCTGGTAAACATCTTATATATATGTGCATTAGAGAGAATAGGGGGAAAGTGGAGAAAGTTCCTTTTTCCTGTAGTAATCAGCACTTTTTATGGAACTTCTCAAGTTCATCAATCTTTCTCCATTCCTCCTTCCTCATCTTGAGCCTATACCCTCAAATATATGTACAGAGCTACCTACATGCAGCCATATCCTTTTTCTTGAGCTAACCCAAGAAGAGACATCAAAAGCGAGTGTATGCGTATGCAAGCACATGCCTCCAAAGTTTTTTTCGAGCAGTGTATCGCGGTAATTGGTCTCATTTCGACCTTTATGGGATTTTTTCTCTCTTCATATTAAAACATACTCTCTCGCTCCGCTACGGAAAGACTCTCATCGCTTTTTTCTTTCTCTCTCTTCATTCGGTGGAGAACACGTTCCTCTATTTGCAGAAAATGAAGAGAGAGAAATCCTGAGAAAATCCTTCTACACAGCTGCTCTGTCATGCATATGCACACAGTTTTCTCTATAATTTGGCGAACGCCTTAATAATTTACTCCTTCTCACGCATTTCATTTTCTCGAGAAAAAGAAAAGGTAAAGTTGTGTATACACTTCCACAAGTTCAAATCCAAATGGGTTCTGGCGTATGTGTTTATATCTATCTATCTAGCTACGCATATTAAACGTTTCTCTTCTTTTTTCCCCTCAAATTATCGAAAGCAAAGTGAAAATTTTTCGGAGAAAAGTTCAAATTGAGGCAAATTGAGGGGAAATTTTCTCCACTCTTTGAGTGCACATGCATGGCTGCATACCTTTAGATTGGGCACGAATCGCGAAGTTTCTCGTGGGAAAATGCGTTTTACATGCTTGTCAGCTGCCTTGGAAGAAGAATAATAATCTTACCTTAGCACACCAAACTAAAAATTCTTGGGCCGATGTATGCACTCTTGCACACTTCACCAGCTCAAATAAAATACCTAATTTGAAATCCACTTTTTGCTATCAAATATTTGTAAAAATCTACAAGGAAATCTGCTATCCCCAATTTCTCTCTGAGAAATAAAAACCGCCATTCATGTACGGTTTTTTCCAGTTCATTATGCTCCACAAAGTGAACATCCACCCAAAAAAATGAAAAAAGTCTCTCTCCCTTTCTCTTGCTTCGATAAGCGCAACTCAATCTTGAGTGATGTGCGACTGTAGACTTATTGGATTATCTTCAGCTCATCTCAGCTGATTTGTGATTTGTGAAAATATTTTCTCTCCGATTGTTTGCCACTTTTGGTCTACTTTCCCCGTCACAATGCATATCCTCAGATAGATCAATATTAGGTTTACAGAATGGATCTCTCTTTGCGTAACATGGGCGCATATAATATACAATACATGGACATGCACAAGGAAATTTACTTTCTCTTTCCCCGTCTAAAATAAAGTATACCAAAAATACGTCATGGAAGAGTATATCAACAACAATCACAATAGATTCCAATATATACTCGTAGGGTAGCTACTAAAGGATAAACGCGCGTGTGTATGCATGTACATAATTCGTCCGAGTGAGAGTGGGACAACACAACTGGCAAAACGACAAGAAATCTGGAGAGATACCATGTCCTCGTGTCCCCATGCTCGCACACACGCTCACAAAAGCGAAAATGCTGAACAGAATGACTGTTACTTCGAGTCCTACGGGAATATGAGTAAATCGACACGACAACACTGCTGACTTGAGTCAGCGATCCTCATTTTCCTCTGTCACACTATTCTCTGTCTGCCCTGTCTTTAAACATTTTCTTTTCTGCCATATTCCTTTCCTCATATTCTTCACATATTTTCCTCTATCCATCTCACCTATCAAACTTTTTTACAGGCAAAAAAGGATTCTTCGACGTGCTCAATGTAAACCTATAGAGACACTGCCTTACGCTACTAATAAATCGAGAGAATTTAAAAAAAAGCTTTTACCTCGGTGATGCATACTGATGAAGTCGGCCACGGCAGAGAAGTTGATATTCTGGGAAGTGATGGCCACTTGGCCTCCTTCCTTTACAGTTAGTCCCTGAATGGAAACATACCGTTGAAGTCCCCCCAGGGCAGCTCCACTCACTGAAATATCTATTTCCAGTGTGATGTTTGTCAAAGGGTCGGCGAATCTGGGTCACACAAAGAAAAGGAATCCGAACCGAATGAGAGAGAGACAAAAACAGAGTAAAAAGCAGAAAAAAGTGCCAAATCTCAATCAAATTCCCATCAGACCAAGTATTTATCAATTTCCCCCTTATATCCCTTACCATTGTGGATATAAGGGAAACTATGAGTGTCCATTGTGTATATAAGCAATTCATTTGGCTAGTTTGAGTAAAGTGCTGGCTACTTTTTCGTTTTTCTTTCTTGTGCACAAAAAAACCCAGTCGCATACCAGACACACACATTCCCACTCCCTTTCAACGGAGTTTGTCGAGAGAATTGTGTGTCGCAATAGCACTTAACTCTGAGAAATGTGTGTGGAATGTAGGGACACACACACTTCGCAATATGCGTTCAAGATAACCATTTTCTCAATATAACATGCATGCTTCCACACAGCCACATCAAGTAACTTTCTCCTCTCACTCACTCAAGTCCACACATATTTTTTTCTCGCTGGAGCTACACTCGTGTGTAGTCAAGTTTGTGCTGCACAGATACAAATTTCACTGTCCATTTCCCATCATCAAGTTGCCGTAATGGCTTGTGTGGTCATGTCTCAATTCTCCCTTCTCGCCTTTTTCCTTCAACTAAATCCAATATTTTTTCCATTCCATTTCGTTCTTGAAATATCTCCCAGAAAACGCTCACTTTTTTATGCGTATATATTTTTTATGTGTGAATACAAGCATGGATAAATTTGTTGATAGACGGATGGATGGAGGAATGAATGAATGAGTGGATGAATTGATGTGAGCATTTCAAGTCATCAACCACTTTAAGGACAACGGCGACAAAAGG
>JAQFZW010003250.1:0-13603 GCA_034687055.1 Heteromurus nitidus
GCGTAAAAAATAAGGTTTCTATGCATTTTGCGTGCGTTATTTTTTACGATAACGGAGCCACGTAAAAAACCATGGCGTAAAATTTTTTGTTACAATCTCTTGGTAAATTAGAATCTTGAAAAACTACGGCCCAATTTTGGTAACGTAAAACGTTAAATACCAACGCTATAATTGTTGCTACGCAAATTATAAGTTTTTCGGCATTTAGCGGAAAACAGCGCATACTATCTATTGATGGAAATTATAGTGATTATATAATCGGGGAAATATAAATTACTTATGTACATCTCTTTAATAAACCCAATCACCAGGATCAAATCAAATGCTCTGTTTATGCATGCAAAAGAGTATAAAATCTCACGTTATATTTTCCAAATTTACACGTTTTAATTTACAAATGACAATTTAAAAAATACCGTTAATAACTATAATTTTCATCATCTAACAAGCAAAATAATATAATATAAATAAATTCCACATAGAGAGAAAGCTTTCTCCTAAGATCCTATGACCTATGATTGTATTTCAGCTTAACGTAGAACTCTACGTGCTCTCTATACATATACCTTTCTACCGTAAGCAGATCTCTCGACACGACACATAACCCTGCTGGTTGATTTATACTCCGACGATGTGCTCTTAGCCCACACCTGCATCTCAAAAACCCATAAAAACATGCACTTTTTTTGTTCAAACGAATATATACTAAACCCAAATAAAAAACAAGAAACTCCAAATACAAAAAATAAATCTCTTATGCGAAATAAAAAATTGATCCGAATGCAAAAATAAATTTGTAGAAATGAAGAGAAAGTCCCTGTACCTCTCGCTCCATTCTAAACGAACATAGAATTCCATGATCTTTTGTCCTTGGAACGGGAGTTGCTGGAAAAAGGAGAAAGCATATGCATATACTTTCTCGTACATATATATCGTATTTTTTTGTGTTTTCCCTTCCAGCTTGTCGATATATACCCTGAGTTTCCGTCCATATGCTTCTACACACATGTCCGTTTTCTTCTTCTCTCACTTTGGTGGTACACTCTCTCCCCACCACCATGATTTCTCTTCCTTCCTTCCAACCCACCTAAACACGTAAAAAGAACCTAAGAAGAACTGCATCAATATTTATCAACGATCTTTGGAACAGAAATTATACATCTCAAAAGATATATATATATAAAATTATCTTCTTCTTCGCCTGTTGAGTCGCCTGCCATATACACATATTTATTTTTTCTCGTGTGGGGACACATATGCCAAACAATCCTGCTGGAATCTATTAGTTTTTTTTATTCTTTCTCCAGTTTTCACACAGCTTTCACTCGTTCTCTCTCTCAACGACTGAAAGAAGGGAGTCGAGTGATACGGGATCTGGATGGAGGACGTCGACGAGTAATTCAATCAAAGCTTGCTGCTGCACGGTCTTATTTATTTTTTTTGAACGGTTGAATATCGTTATTTTATTCGAAAACATACACCCACGCACTTGAGCGGTTTTTGAAAAAATAAACGCGATCATGGCGGACACGGAGAAACTGATCAAGAGTCCAGAGAACTACTCGTCACTCGCGGAAGAGCAACGAGGTGGAGAGGATACTGACGAGGATCAGGACCTCAAGCCGAGGAGGTTAATATATAAATAAATATATATATATTAATAAACATTATTAAACAAAACACTTTAATTCTTTAAAAAACGCCCACGTTTTAGACCGTTCTACCGTCGGATCCTGTACTACAACCCGTGCAGCTACTACCTTCCTCGTCGGTATGGCGTTGCGACACTCGCGTTTCTTGGCTTCTGCAACGTGTACGCGCTCCGCGTCAACTTGTCAGTCGCGATCGTCGCGATGGCGTCTGAGGAGTTTGACTGGGACTCGAAGACGCAGGGGCTCCTCCTCTCGACGTTCTTTTACGGGTACATTGTCACCCAGATCCCGGGCGGATGGCTCTCCAACAGGTTCGGTGGGAAAAAGGTGTTTGGGGCGGGGCTGCTCACCACCTCCATTCTCGCCCTTTTAACGCCCGTCGCCACCAGGCTTGGAGGAGCGCCAATGCTTGTCGTCATTCGAGTTTGCCAGGGACTTGCTGAGGTAGATTTTATTTTTGCTTTTAGAGTTTTTAATATTACAAATTTAAATAAAATAATGTGTGATTCAAGGGCGTGGTGTTCCCTGCGATGCACGGTATCTGGTCTCACTGGAGCCCGGTTCACGAGCGATCTCGTCTCGCGACGATTGCGTTCTCTGGGTCGTACGTTGGAACGGTGATCTCGCTCGTTGTGTCCGGGTTTCTGGCGCAACACCTCGGCTGGCCAAGCATCTTTTATACGTTTGGCGTGATCGCGCTTCTTTGGACATTCTTATGGCTTACTAACGTTGGGGAGACGCCTGCTGAGGACAAACGTATCTCAGAGGAAGAAATCAACTACATCATGAGCAGTCTTGGACCTTCCGCTACTAGCACCGTTAGTTTAGTTTTTTAAAAACATAATTAAACATTGTTATAATAAATTCGTGTGCTGAAATGTGCACTTTTAAACGTGTAGAAACCGGCTCCATGGCTCAAGATACTCACATCCGGTCCTGTCTGGGCCATCAACTTTGCGCGTGAGATATTTACTTTTTTTAAGTAAAATTCATGCAGAAGTTTGAATACGTTCTAAATTATGTTCGAATTTGTGCCACAGATTTTGCCGAGAATTGGGGATTTTACACGCTGCTGACATTCCTCCCACGCTTCATGAAAGGTTGCGTGCTTGAACCAATAAAAGTGTTGTATACAAATTTTTATTAACTACGATACATGAGTATACACGATGCATTTTGCAGATATGTTCGAGATGCAGTTGTCTCAAGCTGGTTTGATCTCTGCCCTGCCGTACATGTTCATGGCGATAGCGGTTCAGTTGGCAGGATTCCTCGCAGACTACTTCCGCGCGGCATACCTCTCAACCACTGCCGTTAGAAAGCTGTTCACGTGCGGCGCGTTCCTCAGTCAGACGGTTTTCATGGTTTGTGCGGCGTATGTTGGCACGCCAGGTTGGGCTATCGCTTGCATCACTTTTTCCGTTGGACTTGGCGGGTTCGCTTGGGCTGGATTCAGTGAGACATTGCATGACAAGTTTATTTTATTTCAATGAAACTTTTTTTTAATTCGATAATTATCTCGTTTCAGGCGTCAACCACCTGGACCTGGCTCCACAGTACGCGAGTGTGCTCATGGGCATCTCAAATACGTTCGCAACGATACCTGGAATGGTCAGTCCCACTCTCGCTGGGAAAATGCTACAGAATGGGGTGAGCTATACGTTTTATCAAATTTCCATACACCCAATCCAGTGTTAACAAATTTGCTAAAATACAATTTAACTGTATTCCAGACGATCGACGAGTGGCGCGAGGTGTTTAGTGTGTCCGCAACAATCTATGTTGTGGGCGCTGGAGCGTACGCTCTACTCGCGTCAGGCGACACGCAGCGATGGGCTGAAACGATCTCAACCGCTGACCTCGCCGGTGCTGTTGACTCTGACTAAATTACTGGAAAACCTAATCCCCTTCCTCTCTCCAAAAATATATATATATGTGACCCTTAACCATAGTTGATTTCCCCCCAAAAAAATGCTTCTGAGATTCCGTTGTTTTCATGTGACAAAAAATACATGTATACAAATCCTAGGAAAATCTTCGCATGACCTTCACGTTATAAACGCTTCCTTGTCAAAAACTCTTCCTGTGATTTTAATGAAATTCTAATATAATTTCACGAGAAAAACCTGGGAAAAAATTCTAAAAAAATAACACATATCCCTGGATCAAAGAAAACAGAAACTGGAAAAATATATATACTTTTAAAAGATACTCGACGACCGCACAATCAATGGGTAAAACTTTTTACAAAATTATTCGGCACACACAAAATATTCTCTCTGTAAAACGATCGGCACAAATTATAACATAATTATAACATATATATTTTTTGTCGGTAAATAAGCAAAATATATGTCGTGGGATGTTGAAGAGAGTGTTTTTCTGTTTAATTTTTGAGGGGTTGTTAAGTTAACGTACACGTCCGCTTTCTAGGCACGTTGTAGCGCAAGTAAATTCATGTTTGAATTGTCTTTGTAAGTGGAACACTGCACACACAAAAAACAAGAAACTTTGAGTGAATGCACCAAAAAATTGTAAACAACACATAATTGTCATGATATTGTAATTACGTTTATTATAAAAACCCCCCGAGAAAAAAAAATTATATGATTAACGAAACAATAAAATATCGTGAATGAATGAAAAAGATATAGTGTCCGAGTTATTGTTATTTATCTGCGCTTCAGCTTCTTGCCTCCAACAGACACAGCTCTCCTCTTGGCGACCCTCTTGTTCTTCTTCCTCTGCGACATCATCTTCCGCTTGTTCATCCAGACGGGGTAGTTCCCAAACTGGTCTTTCATCGTTCGCTTGCTGAACACGCGCTCCGCCTTATCCACACTCATCGACTCGCCTCCTTCACCTCCATTCTCTTCCTCCATCTCAACGTCCTTGTCTTCATCATCCTCCTCCTCGCTGAAGTCGTCTCGTCTCGACTTGCGGGATGCGGACCGGCTGCGCTTACGCTCGATACCCTTCGCTCTCGTGCGCTTCGGAAGCAAGTTTATCGGGATCTTATCTTGGTCGTCTGATGGAGGTAACATGCTGATGCTGCTGCTCTCAGCTGATTTGTCTGCATTTACAAAAAATTACCAATACAAATTAACCCGTTTTAATTATTTTCTTAATTTAAAGCAGAAACATGTTTTAATTAAAAATTTAATTTTACCTGCAATCATCTGGTAGTCACCTGCTTTCGTCAGCATATCTTTAAGTCTGTTAAGCTCCTTCTCGCCATACTTGACGCGCTTCTCAGCACGCATCTTCCTCTTCCACTTGGAACGGAGACTTTTTGCCATGTTTCTAAATAACTTTAATTATAATTAGTTTTTGGCAAAAAAATCAATTTAGCTTCAGAAAAACACGGACAGAATGTGATCACTTTTGTTTGCAAAAAACACTCACGCAAGCACGAGGTTGCAGTATGATAGAAGGTGAAGTTTGAATTGACAATTTACCGCGATTTAGCTGGGGCATTGTGAGACGAAGTAAAGTAGTTTTAATGCGGGTATACAAGTCCAGCTGTGTTTGTAAACATGTGATTTCGTGAAACTTCATGAATCACGAGGATAGGCTTATCATCATTTTACTCGATAATCTAGTCTTTTAATATTTGCCGGATAACCTCTAAAAGTAGAGGAAAATGGGTAGATAAGCGGTGAAGTTCGAGTTTAAGGGCAATTTTCTTTAAAGTCAAAAGTCGCAGTATTTCAGGTGAGACGAGAGACCTGCTTATTAAAACCGGCATTGTTTTCAAGAAAATTTAAGTTTTGATTTAATTAGTTTCCTAAATTACCTTCAGATTTCTTGGAGAGAGAGAGAGATGCGGTTCCTCCAACTTCTCGGCTCAAGGAGGCTTGCTTCCCTTCCTCCTCAACACCGCTGTGCCTCAACGGCAGCTACCCCAAAGCCAGCACCCGATACAAGAAGTGAAGCAGAAGAACAAGTTTCCACAAGCCGACCCAACAGGGCCGGTGGTGGTGACCCACCACAAGTTCCAGTGATAGGGATTCTGGGCGGTGGTATATCTGGCTTGTCGGCGGCCTACTATATTACAAAGAAGTATGGCGATAAGGTGCGGCCGATAGTGATCGAGCAGTCGGACCGGGTTGGAGGGTGGGTGAAGACGGTCGTAAGTAGCAAAACGAAGTCGATGTACGAGGTTGGTCCGAGGACTATTCGACCCGCTGGAGTAACAGGGATGAACACACTGGATTTGGTGGAGGAGCTGGGATTGCACGACAGAGTGTTGTATGTCGAAAAGTCGCATCCGACTGCGAAAAACAGGCTACTCTTTGTCAAAGGGAAACTTGTCAAGTTGCCGACTGATCCTTCCGTTCTGTTCAAATCTGTCGAACCGTTCTCAAGGCCTTTGGTGTTTGCTTTCTTCAGGGATATTTTCAAGGCGAGGAAGGTATGTGTGCATTATATAGGATTTGCAAGTTTATATAAACCTTGTGTATGGTGCAGCAAAGTCTTGATTATTGAATTGACAGAGTGCTCCAGACGACAGCATCTACGATTTTATAAACCGTCGGTTTGGGACGGAGGCGGCGGAATACCTGGCGGATCCAATGATTCGTGGAATATGTGCAGGCGACGCCCGCAAAACTTCCGTCAAGTTCCTAATGAAGGAGTTGTTCGAGCTCGAGCAGAAGTACGGGTCTGTGGTCCTCGGCACTCTCCTCTCCAAGTTTGGCAAGCAGCCTTGCAAACTTTCTCCAGACGATAAGGACATTGGGTTCTCGAACATTGCGCTCTCATCGTTGACTAGGAACTGGGCCGTGTGGACCCTAGAAACTGGGCTGCAGACTCTTCCAGAAACGCTAGAGCGGGTCCTCACGGAGAAGGGCGTGCGGGTGTGCAAGCGGAGCCGCGTCGAGGGGATCACGTTTGGGAAGCGTGTCACTGTGCAGTACAGCGTTGATGGTGCACGGGACAGCGTCACTTGCGACCATGTGGTCAGCGCGCTACCTGCGAGCAAGCTCGCTGGCGTGCTGCAGCGGTCCACGAGCCCTGGGGTAGAGAAAGCTGTCGCGTTACTCGAGAAGATCAGGTCAGCTAGTCTCCAGGTGACAGGGCTCACGTACGATACTGAGGAGCTGATCGACGAGTATGCGTTCGGGTTCCTCGTGCCGAGCTCAGAGAAGTCGGTTGGGGGTTTACTTGGAATCGTGTTCGACACGCATAGCTTCCCCCAATCGACCAACTCTGTGATAACGTGCATGAGCAAAGGTCCTGAGAACTCGGAGGAACACATCGACACGATCCTCTCGTACGTCAACAAGACACTTGGCGTGTCGAGGAAACCCACCGATTACCATTCTGAGATGCTCAGAGAATGTATACCTCAGTATACTGTGGGACACTACGAGCGGGTTGCGGACGTGAGAAAAGCACTGGACGATCTTCCAGTTACGCTCGTCGGAGCTAGCTACGACGGCGTCAGCGTCAATGACTGCGTGTACAGCGGGAGGAAGTGTGCTTTAGCGATTGAACGCGTTGTTGTTGGTGTGAATAAACAAGAGGTAGTTGCGTGATTTGATTTCGGTTCGGGTTGATTTGAATTATTTATTCGGGTTAAGTCATATTGATCATCATCAAATTTCGGAATAAATTCGTCTCGATGTTGTTATTGCGTTTCATGTGTATTTACAGTCAATTAGACTAATCCAGTAGAAGAGAAATATAATAATTAGTTCAGCTCATACAAACTAACATTATGACACGAATATATAATGTATGGGATTCGAAGAAGCGTGTGATTCTAATTTATACACGTTTAATATTTAAATACATGCATGAATAATCCACACTTTCAGATTGAACACGTTATAAGGCAGTAATATATAAATAGGAGCGTAGTAGCCACTTCTTTCTGGTAATAGCTGATTTAATTAAACGTGACCGCAACAGCGCTACCGGAACATATGCCTAGCGATGATGAATAGCGCCTGCTTGACCACCTCCTGAGTCATGTTGATGTAGTAGTACGGGTGCTGGACGTTGCTGATAAAGTACAAGAGACAAGGAATCGTGTTGTTGAAGGCAAGGACTGGCTGGTTTTCGAGGAGGAGTTTGCACGCAGCAACGTGGTTGTTGACATGAGAGTCGAGTTCACGCTTGAGGTTCTGAACCTCGTACTCTTGCTTGCAGAGTGTGCAGAAGTAAAGCGACTTCTGGAGTCGGGTCTGCTCGAGCATTTTGGAGTTATGATTGCACGACACGCAGACGTAAACAGGTTGTTCCGACTTCTCATGCAGCTCAGGTAGTGTTGGCCAGTTCTCTTCGCAGGCCACACACTCGCAGCGGAACGTGTAGTTCGAGTGGAGGTGGTTCCTACGGTCTGCACACCCTTCCGTTGCAAAATGCGAGCCGTAGTTGTCGAGGACCTCGCCTCCAGGTCGGATCGTCTTGATTGCGAGCACCGCTGTGAGCCCATTAGGCAGGGTCACTCTTACGACGTTCGGGTCGCATGAGTGGTTCACCATCGAGAGGAGAGGGAACGCGCCCGCACCAACCTCCTCCACAGTAGACGTCCTGATCTCGTCCTCTGTCGGGGAGTCCAATGATCCGAGGTCGAGCTTGTACAGTGAGTGAGCGTTGCACGGCAGATTCATCTGGTGGAGGAGGACCAGCGACGACGCGTACGACTTGGCATTCTCCAAAGGTTCGTGGGGATGATGGGACGAGAAGAAATCAGTGACCGCGTCGAGTACCTCAATCAGAATAACCGCGTCTGCTGCGTACTGCTTCAGCAGGGACTCGTCCTCGTCGTGGTAAATCAACTTGTGGATTGGCTCGTACGATGATGAGTCGTATGTTCCAGACTCTGAGAAACCCACGATCTTGTTGGACGGTACTTCCGGGGCTTGCTGACGCATTTTCATCTCGCGTGTCATGTGTTCGACGACTCCTTGGGGCCCGAGCTTCAGAAGGATTGCCAGGCACAGTTGCACCGTTCGGTTCATGTTAAGCTCATACAGGTATCTGGAGGCAATGCACTCGTACCTCGTGTGGCTAGATGCCGAAAAACATGCCTCGGAACAGTACAGGACCTGCACATGAATATAAATTAATTATATTTTTATGATATGATAGAGGAGTGTGCATTATATATAATAATTTACAATCCGTGTTATAATATCTTACAAACACGCATCCAGGACACGGTATCCCTCCCCCATCCAAGTCCTTGAGACAGTTGGTGCAGTGCATGAGCTCGAATTTATAGTGGCCCAGCAGGACTTGTGCGTATGGCTTTTCCAGGATAACCAGCGTCCCTGGGAAGATATCCTTATCCCCGATATTGCAGACATGCCTACCCCGCATATCATTATCCCTTATCCCAACAAAACTCTCTGCTGCGGACACTACAGCGTTAGGGTGATATAGCCGAAAATTGTCATTAGCCCATGCCTTCACTTGTTCCGCTTTTCCTTTAACCAGTTGTTGACACAATTTATCGTTGCACCTGCGCTTCCGCTCTTCCACTTTTCCAGAGATCTTCAGGTCAGTCTCGTCGCTCCAGTCCTTCGCGATCGACTCGAAGTTCGCAATGTCGGTGAGGCACTGTGCCATGTTCCCTGATTCTAAGAAGCAGGCGGATCTGCCATAACAATAAACGTACTTTTACTACTTTTTTGTAGATTACATACTTCTCTAATAAAATTAAAATGTGATTGACTACGAACCTGTTCGAGTACGCCAGGGCCAAATTCCTTGACGCTGGATGCGCATAGCAGCACGCAAGAGTGTAGCATCGAAGCGCACTTTGAGTTTGTTTGCGCCCATACGCCTTGTTCCCCTCCTGCCTCAGTATCTCAGAAACATGGTCGTTCTTTGTGACCAGATTAGTTCCTGAGAGTTCTCCTCCATCTGTCTTCTTATGCGCATCTACGAGTTCTATTACGGATCAGTCAAGCTATTGAAAATCATCAACAATCCCGAAACCACTCATCAGGCGCATCTCCAAAAACAAACTCCCTCACCCTCAGCGATGCTCCGTTTAATCATGACCAAACAGTCCTCCTTGAACCTCACGATCCTCTCCAGGTTGCCTTTAATTGGCTTCAGTGGCCTGCCCTTCGTCAGCAGCTCCTTCTTCACCCCATTTTTGTGGAAGCTTGTTGCGTTCCATCTTTGATGCTTTGTTGGCTCCACCAAATAGCTTACCAAAGTTCTCAGTTCAGGCGACGACAGCGGATCGCTGGCAACACTCATTCTACCAGGAATCGGAACGCCTTCTTCCAAATCACTTCAAGAAGCATGCCTAACTAATAACTTTGGTTTGAAAATGCAAAAATCATCAGCACCGATTAATTCATCAAGCACTGTTCACCTATTCAACGACAACAAGTTTAGTTTTACACAGAAAAAATTAACTCCCAAAATCGTAATCCTGATTAAAATCAAAATAAAACGACGACAAAACTTGTTTAATTGTTGTTGTTGATTTCATGACATAAACACAACAACAAATGTGTATTGTACCCATCAAGAATATATATTTTTCAAATCCGGCGAAATCTTCCCGCCAAAAGTACTCATTCCTGTGGTCTGACAAGAGAATGGTTCTTCCGTGTATTAGCAATTCATATACCTAATTTACCTCGCGACAGAAGATTATGCATGTTTCCCAAAATAAATGCAAAAAGTTGTCGCATATTTTTAGAGTCGAGGAGTTGCTCGCGTAGACTCTCGTACCATATTTGTATGCAGTAAACTATCCACGCTGCTCCTATTTCTCAAGAAACTAAATTACCAAGAAGAAAGAAACTAGCCCCAAAAAATAAGGAGTTCACACTGTCACCAGCTCCAGCAGACATGGGCTATATTCGCACGTCAATTTGACTCATGACTTTTTTCCTGGAAATCATAAAATTAAAATGACTCACTCTACACACACGAGACAAGATAATAAAACGTTTTTAACAAAAAAAACTCCAAATTATGCTTTTAGCAAACTACCGTTTCATCATCATAATATGCCACGCATAAAAATCATTTTCATTTCATTTCAACCTACATAAATTCATATTACTCATTTTCATAACTATTTTGTAAAATTTATTTTAAAATACACATATTTTCCACCACATAATTTCGTCTTGATACAATGGTTTCCTCTAAAACTTCCGTCATGTTTTCATTTCCTACAAGATTTCCTAATTTACATACTTTTTTCTGGATAAACTTCACAGAATTTCTCTCTCTCTCTCTCTCTTGTAGATACGCAGGCTTCTTCCACAAGTCTATCTCATCTATCTAACATGACGAAACAAAGGGAAAACTGAGTTGCTTAAATATATATATTCCTCTCTTGTATGTGTCTGAATAGCATATTATATCTTGTCTTGGTTTGAGCTTAAGAATGGAGAATGTTCGGAATCGGAACAGAATCTTATAAAGCGACATATACACACACACACACATTATCCTTACAAGAGCAGAGAGTTAGACGAACTCTTTAGAAAAAGCAGGAGAAGAAAAGCTTACGTACGAAGTACGAAGAGATGTTAGATGTTAACATAGCAGTGCTATGCAATAATGGATTGTGTGTGTGCTGCTGTCAATAAGAAAAGCCGTATCCGACCGAGTCACAAAATTCTGTGTATGCACTCATGTTCCGTCGGACGCAGCGACAGGGTATTACTTTTTCAAGACTGGCACTGGGAGAAGAGTAGGAGAACGAGAATATATATTCTTTTTTGAGTTCGTTTCGTTCGTTCGTGTGTTTTTTTTACCATCTCTCTCTCTTCTCGAGTGTAGCACAGGGAATAAAAGAGGGAGAGTATAATTTTGGCGAAAAAGAGCGCATTATAAAAGGGAAAAGTACTATATTTTTGCCATCTCATCATCAACGCGTTTTTTTTTATTCTACTATATTCTCTCAGCGTATATAACTCAAGTGCGAAAGTAAACTATATATAAAAAGGGGAAGAGACTAAAGTGTGCAAAGGAAAGAGTTGATACGGATGTACTGATGGAGCAGGAGCCGACTACATCATCAGCAGCAGCACCACTTCCTACTGACAAGCAGCAGCAGAATCCAGCGCAAGCGACTAATAATATTCAGCAGAATCATCATCAGCGTTCGTCTTCGTCCTTAAATCAGCATCAGCAGTGCGCTTTGAATAAGGAGCAGCAGCAGGTTAACTCGACCAAAATTATCATCCCTGCAGGGCTGCCCACTGGGAAAGAGGTGAGATAGTCACACTTTATTTAAATCAATTGTATGTAGTTTTTGTTCCAGGAACAAAAATTGTGTATTTTTATGTAAAGGAATTTTAATTATGCTTGGGAGTAGTAGTGTTTGGAAAAGGTTGCCGGTATATGCTAGTATCAAGTATATAGAACCATTTTAATAATTAAGGATTCTCGTCAAGGTTGATACAGTCCCACCATATATTTTTTAACTGAAACTCTCGCACTTGACTGTTTTGGCGTAACAACTTCTGACTTCATATTTCATTGTTTCATACTTCACATTTGTGACGTTTTGGAGTGCTTTCCTCCAAAGTCGACCTTCGTACATGTTTTCGAATGTGACGTATAGTATATATGCTGTAATATAAGGTAGCCGTGATTTTTCGGTTCGGTTATCATCGAACGAAGCTTGGGGCGTCATCCAAGATCTTCCAATGTTCCATTCTCGGGGTTAATTTAGCACCATGCAAAGAAGTTAAATATAAAGACGAGAAGAATCGCTACCTTTAAAAAACCATGTGACATGTGATCGAGAAAACGGTGTAAAATATCACCAAGGGTTGCTGTTGCGTTGCTAATAAATTCCTGTCTGCTATAATAATCATCATAAATTCATAAATCAGCTGTTTGGTAAGGTAGAGACAGATTTTTTGGAGGATGCAAAAGGTTACTATGGATGTATTACTCAAACTATTATGCATCAAATATTATTGTAACGGTTTTGCATATCTCACCTCTCAGCGGTTCGAACGTTTTTTCAGTGGTTGGTTGTTTTGCAATTTCAGCAAGTAAACATTTCATGAGAGCATGTCTCAGTTGTCAGTATTGTTTTGTAAGGCTAAATTTGTATCAGCTGATTGTGTTCCCAATTACAGAACTCGCATAATCTTTAAGTCACGATATTTTGGGAGGTGACTTTATTTAGCACTTCACGTTAATACTCAAGTCGCGATATCTTACTTTCTGCTACACTTTCGCTTTTTCACATCATTCGACATCGAAGGGAAAGAAAAGATTATTAATTCAGTTGGAGTAACAAAATGAGTAAAGTAGGTGGTGAAAGTAACGCCTTGTGTCATATTTCATTTATCCAAATAATCACATTTATTGTATGTATTTTTTCAGAACGTAAATAGAGCGAGCGGATCCAGTTCAGCAGAGCTCCATACGACTACTCCCCACGGCCCAGCGTCCCCCTCGGATCACCCGGCCTTGGCCCCTCCACCATCAAATTCCATGTCAACAGCTGAACGCTCTCGACTACCTGCTTCTCCTCCAGTAGCAGCAGCAGCGCCAGCATCATCATCCCAGCAGTCGGTTCAGTCGTCGTTAGGGAAAAGCAGCAGCAGCTCCTCGCCGCCAAGCAAGAAGCCCCGGTTGTTAGGTCACAGCGGTAGCAGCCCCCCGGCAACAAGTTTAGCGGCGGCAGCAGGAGCAGCAGGAGGTACGTGTTCGTCCACAAACTCAACTAGTGCGGTTATCAGTTCAAGTAACGCGTCAAACGGAAACAGCAACATGTCTCAGCAGCAGCAGCAGCACCCTCAAGAGAATGGCACTCCAACGCCGATGAACATTGACGAATCGTTGTACTCCCGGCAGCTGTATGTTCTGGGGAAGGATGCAATGACAAGGATGGCCTCCTCCAATGTCCTCATCTCTGGACTTGGAGGTCTCGGAGTCGAGGTGGCAAAGAACGTGATTCTCGGAGGTGTCCGCACCGTCACTCTCCAAGACACGAAGAA
>JAQFZW010003251.1:0-13601 GCA_034687055.1 Heteromurus nitidus
CTAAGTTTAGAGCCTATGAAAGGATTCATTCAGAATGCCTATAGATATATACATATGTCTCATTATTATGAACAGACTATATAGTTAGTTATTTTGCGTATTTAATTTCATATACCTACTGTTTTAAGTATATTTATCCACCGCCCTATTTTTTCCTTAGATTTGCCGGTAATCGTTCAGTTCGTACCCCTACAGGGATACAATTATAAGAAAAATATTATGTATTACATCGTCGAAAAGGAAAACAATACGAAGAATTTACCTTTCTCCGATTTTCATTCGCGTTTCCAGCAGACAAACGAGCGTGGAGCGTTACAACAAAGCACATAAATAGTGACTCATGTATGCTATTTGATTGATTGATGAAAGTTTGAATAAGTTGAACTTTCTATGTGGGTGGAATTGGGTGCATGCGATTTCTAACTCGTTAAAACGGGGTTTTATGTAACACCCACTACGAGATACAACGTTTTGGTAGGTACAGCTAAAGCGTATATCTACCTACTTACGTATTTATATCCATTCTTAAAAACTGATGTGAAAGTTAAATAAGCGATATGCACAATTCCCCTTACAAGATCAACCTTCCGTAATCTGTGTATTTATGCCTGAAGTTTCAACTTACACTTTATACTCCAAATATACAGAAGTGGGGAAACCTGACGCTGGTGAGAGTTTACGCAAGACCTACTGGAAATGGTACGTTACGCTACGCAGGAGGGCAATGCAAAGTAGGTTTGCATTTTTCATCAGTTCCACTATAGAACCGATTACATTATCTTGAAATTCGGATCATGTTCCCTGTTCACCAAAACCGGTAAGAAAAGGAGACCTCTCGGCAAGTACGAGTATGTCCCAAGGAATGATTTCTTGGCTATCGTTATCACAATACGTATTTATATTTCTCCGTTCTGGTAAGACTCATCGTCTGATATAAGCCAATAATTGGAATAAAAATGATATATTTAGGTGAATATAGTTGCTACTCGAGAACGTATATACTCCTACTGATGATCTCACGTCCACTCGCTTCATCAGGAATTACTGCATTTATAGATAAGCCTATGAGATGCATGTACATTGTTATATTCTGCTGGAAGCGGAGTTTGGTGGGCGAACACGGTAAATGCAATATTTATCAGGATATTATTATTTGATCATCATCTCGACCATTGAGTATTGTTTGCATCATTAGGAGTCCATAGACTTGGGTGGTTTGAGAAAACAATGCCATTCATCCCGAATTTACTGCTCATTTTTATTCCAAGCACAAGAATACACATTCATGAAAATATATAGTTGTTGGAATACCTTGTGTTTACGACTGGATTATTGCCTTCTTTTCCTTTTCCAGTGGCGTTGTATCTAAAATGGGGAAGACGATGCAATCTGAAGTGCTGAATAGGTTGACAAGATATTTCGAAAATCATATGGATATCGTACTTGCTCTTCATTATGACCAACATTTTATTGCTATTTGATGCTCCGATTTGTCATTCTCCTTTCCAAATACTCTTCCGAGAGTTAGAATCTTCCATCATCGACGTATCCCGCAAAAAATCGAAATCAATAAGTGACTTATGAAACCGCACAGGTCAAAAGAAGTGTTTCTTTTCTGTTCAAATCTGCTAAAACTGTTTTTTTTGAAATGTTCAAATGTTCTATTTACCTTTCGTGCAAGCTGTGAGCAATGCCCGTTCCACAAAAAAGAGAAAGTTTATGTATGTTTTCCCTTGAGATTTGAAGTGCATACACGCCTCTTTTCTTGGCTCAAAGAGAAATTCGCAAAAATGCAATCATCGACATGGAACGGTTTTTCCTGTGTTATTTGATGGGTTGATGCCGTCTCGCTCGTTGGATCTTTGAATGCCATTTTTTATTCCATTTGGATTATATTTCCACTCTGCCTTTAGGTCAAACCATCATCCACAAGGAATGGAGAAAATAAGTTTCCTCTCTGCGATATTCAGCAATCTAGTGTGAGATTATTTGCAATAGATCTTCTTTCAAGTTATGGCTGGAGCTAGATGAGGGCTTTTCCTATATTCCAAAATGGGAACGTACGGGGGAGAGGTGGATGACGGGTATTAAATAGAGATTGAATGCATTTCCCTTGTGCTGGAGGGAATTGTGATCTTTACTTAACTTTTTAAGCTAGCGTATGGTAAATATATAAGGACAAATTTCCTTCAGAAATACTACTTTGACTCCATTTAAGACAACCAATATATGTATACCCGCTCACTGCTGAGACAATCGACGGACGAGAAGTAATAAAGTAGGTTTATTTTCTCGCATTATTTATATCCATCATTATCTCACGTTTTGGCTTTCGGGGATCAGACCCGGAGACCTGGAAGAAAGGACATATTTTTTATAAAAATACCTTGCATATATAAAAGCATATACTGCAAATGTATTGAGAAAAGAAAAATGTCTTTTTCAGCTTTTTGACATTTGCACTTTCTCCGTTTATCACCTAAGAGCAGGAAGAATCATTGTTAGAATATTGAGAGAGAGGATAAAAATGCACTTCTCATTTCGCACAAAACTTTTCGTACGCGTTTGCACTCCGATAATAGGCCGCCTGGTAATTCATTTTTCTAGAAGTCGCTCATCCATAATAATACTAGTAAAAGAGAGTGAATAAAGTTGAAAAAAAGACATCCAGAATCCAGCTGAGTTAGACGCAAGAGTTAAACTGTGACATTGGTTCCATATTTTATACAAATAGAATTTTATGAAAAGGCTCTCCTTTTCAGACTTGTTATCAGTTATGGTAGACTTGTAGAGTAGTTTTCCCTTTCTGCTGGGGAAAGAAACAAAAATAATGTAAGATTTCGGCTACAAAGAGAGAGTATTTACGAGTACATGTGCACTTTCTCCATTGCCGTATGCCGCACCATGTTTAGAATGGCTAGCCTTTGATTTCTCCACTTTCCTTTTCTTAAATCACAAAAAAAACTTTTACTAATTTAACAAAAATATTCGTCAACTTTTTTCATGGGGGTGCTACTAAACTGTGAATGGGGGAAAATCGTTAAACTCCAGAAGCCTCTTTTATATTCAGTGAGAGTCGCTTCCAAAAAATGAAATACATTGAACATTTTCCTACTTTTTCTTCTGTTTTACAATGCAAAGTCAAAAAGCGTTTATTTTTACAGCATTAAACAATACAAGTATTTTCCCCACAATTTGACAGCTCATCGTCATCGCTCTTGACTTGAATTCACTTGTGATCTAAACGTGATGTGGATGTGACCAAGAAGCTATAGAGTTGAAGAATATATGGATGAAATATTTTCTGGCTCCATATTAAACAATTTTATAGCAAGTTTATAGTGCTTTCACCAATGCATAATGGATTTCGTCATTTCAAGTAGGCAAGGCCATGGCATTGTGCCTATAAAAGCGGTATTTGAGAATGGCAAGTGTGGGCTGAATGAGACACCTACATAAACAACTCACCACAAAAGCGGAGCCAGAATGTCCGTCATTTTCCCATTTTTTCCGATATCATTATGCTAAAAAATAACTGCTATTCACCTACCGTGGAATACTTGACAATGTGGATACTGAACATGAACTCCGACTTTAGACTGCACAACAAATAGCCCGTGACAGGATGAGCACTTTATGGATTTGTACAAAATAAAGCAGAGGAATACGAGGGAAAGAGTTAAGAGCTTACCACCAATCTTGTCTCATGGACATGCATTGTATGTATATATGTCCCTAAATAGAAAAACATGAATGGATGTGTTAGACTTGCTTTTTTGGGCTAAATGCGTGGCAAGGACTACTATTTAGACTACTTTCCCCATAAAAAGGACGAGTACGGAGAAAAGGAAATCCCAGCTGAAGCATCGAAGCTTGCTATTACCCCGGCATGATGTTTTCACTACAGCCTCAGTCTTTTCCTAGAGCCTCACTTCTATAGACTGGAGACTATGGAGAAAGTAGAGAGGAGGGAAGCTAGTAAACGTTCGCACCACACGCTTTTACTTGATACTCTCACTGAAGTGAAGCGATACGATGTCAGTTTGTATTCACTCATTCTCTGAGCTACCCAACTTGGGCCATAGCACCAAGCACCACTGCTACAAACTCCGTTCGTAATCAGACGTCACACAGCTCACTTCTCAAATAGAACTCTAATAAGAAGCAAAATCGGAAAAAGGACTTTCTTCCCAAAAGCCTCAACGAAAGCCGCATGGAATCTTGAGTGTGGGACGGGGGCGAGTAGGAAGCTATAATTAGTGTTGCACAATGGGAAGAGAAAGTTCAAGATATAACGAATTAAAAATAGTATCTAAGTCATTCAAGATTCATTGGTCTGAAAAGGATTTAGTAATAAGGGGAAAATAGGACAAGTGATACTAAAACCACACTTGAGACCTGAACACAGTGAAGTGGATATAGAGTCATAAAATTTTGTGCTTCATTTGCCCTTCTGTCTTTGGGAAAAACCGTTATCAGCGAGGAAAGGAGAAATGGAAATGGGAGTTAGTTATTGGTGGAAGAAAGTGACAGTCATGTTTCAAGATCCGGGACTTTCTCAAATTTATCCTGAAGGATCCCTAGATTTAATGGAGTCTGATGACATTTCAGAGAAATCCTACACGACAGACTCGATCCCAGGGAGCTCTTACTCTTCTTACTTTTCTAGCATCGATGATGAGTTTGATTGGAGTGGTGGCAATAGGAGCACCACTACTGGAATGATTAGTGGTGGTAGCACTAATGTGGTGGGCCAAGCTAAGAATACCTTCAATTATTCGCTAACATCGCCGCACTTTGAAGACGGGGATAATGTAAGCAATTACAATGGCGGATTGTCTACGAGACGTCCTCTGCCTGTTTTTGGGATAGTTGGTGGTGGTAGCGGAGGGACTAATGGAAAGGGTGGTGATGATGATGGTACATTTTCCTCATTACCAGTTGACTTCACGAGAATTAGTGAACTTAACAAGGACTGCATCATCGTCTATGCGATCTTGTTCCTGTTCGCCGCAGTGGGAAATCTCCTCGTATTGTCTTCCGTCTCCCGTCACGATAGACTCGGGAAGAGTAGAACTCCTCTCCTCATCATGAATTTATGTATTGCCGACTTAATTGTCACGTTTTTCCACATGCCCACCGAGATCGTTTGGAGACTAACGATTGCTTGGAAAGGAGGAGATGCTTTGTGCAAACTATCTCAGTTTATTCGAGCTTTTGGACTGTACCTCAGCTCAAATGTGGTGATCTGCATAAGCATTGATAGATATTTTGCCATTGTGTATCCACTCAAGTTGGCTGGAGCTGTGAAGAGAGTGAAATGGATGCTTGTTGGAGCTTGGATTGTATCCGCGGTATTTGCGGGACCACAGGTAAAAACAATATATGATTTTCGTGGAATGATGGTTTTGTGTTGAGATTTACTAATATGATGCATTGGCACTCGGGATTATTTAGGCGCTTCTGCGTACTAATTAGTCGTAATACGAATTAATTGTTGCTCATACATTTTACGGAGATAAACACACATTGATTTATCTGAAAAAACTGCTGGCGTCTATATAAGCGTCAGTAGCTTTAAATTTAGGAATATTACCCATATGACTGACATAGAATGATATTATGTATGAACAATGATAAGAATGGAAGGTCGGGAAATTTAGAACAAAGGGACGGAACCTGAAATATACATGTACATAAATTTATGTAGTCTTTTTTGCCTGTGAACCAGTATGGTTTTAGTGTGCCCATACTCTGTAGAGAAAGCAATGTGACGCCTTCTATTCACCTTTGTTCAATTTAATGATCATCTGTCCTATAAATAGGAGTATTGGAATGGTTTTTACTAGAGTATTGGAATTTCAACAATGTAACACAATATGCTCAGGGGCCCAACGAAATAAGCGCATTAGAAGGGCCATTAGAGGCAACAGTATCCCTATGTTGTATACTGAATCCCTAGAGTAGTTCTACTCTTCTTAATGGACACTGCTAAGAACTACAAAGTCACAATAATATGATGGAAAAATACTCATCGTCATATATTCGATCAAATGAGGTTACAAACTCTGTTTATACCTCGGTTATTCCATCATTCAATGTCGTCTGCAATAATAATAAAATGCCAAAACTGACAAACATTAGAGCTCGCAAAGGGAAGCTATCCAATAGAATATTATGATGTTTTTAAACCATGCCAGTTTTCATATTCTGTGCAAATTACAGTCCGTTCCATACGTCAGTATCTCTGATAAAAAACCATGTTTGGATACTAAAGTGAACATTGTGTTCTCCGAATGGTAAAACTCGGCTTTCATTACAGACTTCTTCTTACGAAAGCACATCGAGACTTTTTAGCGAGAAAGAAGCAGGAAACCGGAAACTATATTTTGGAGAACTTTTCCTCTGCTTTTTGAGTTTAGCATTTACTTATTTCGCATACACCGGAATCGCTTTATTTATTTAGAACTATGTAAAGAAGAGTTTTATTAAAATTCAGCTACCAAATATTACGATTTATGGGGAAAATGCGCCAGGGTAATTTTGAATTCATTCAATATAAGATGATGGTATTAAATTTCGGGAAAAATGGTTTAGGCTCTTTATACTGCATCAATGGTTTTTGACTGACAACAAAACTTGACAGCGTCATCGTTCCTAAATATATGCAACGCTTTCTCCTCTTTCAAGTAGGGACAATGCCAAGTAAGATGATTTTTATTTTCTCCCTTCTTGCAAGAAGGAAACAATTTCGGGATAGAAGTGTTTTGACGGGCGAAAACGAGTTGCGATTGAAGTAGTTCAAAGAAACGGGTTTGGAAATATACTTTTGTGTGTAGTATTAATTCAATACCTTCGTGGAACGGAAATTGATTTTACGAAGGAAACGAGTAAAAGTGGTTTACATTAAATACTGACATAATCGGATATCACGTAATATTCCGGATACCTACGTACTTAGTTTCTTTTCATATAATTTTTTAAATGATATGAATTGAATCCAACGCACGCTTGTCCTTTTACTTTTAAATTATGTTTCAAAACGAAGTACCGTTCAGTGTGTTGCACATGATGCACACTAAAATTTTGATTATAGCACATTCAGATTCCGATCGTACTTCTGTCTCCTCTTCTCCTCTCCTCTTTTGTCTCGAGGCTTCTACAAAATTCAATATGTTTCTTCTAAAATCTGCCATCTGTCTGAATTAGCACTCAGATTCACATTATTCCACAAACTTCGCTTCGCATTTTAACGACCTGCAGTTCCAGGTAGGTGAAAGTCATTTATCTAGAAATATATGTAGACACAACTCACATAATACGCTGTTCGTGAAGTTTTGCCAAAAATCATTTCATTTTCTACAGAAAGTCATTATACAACACGTTAGCAAGGAACGGATTTAAGGCACTAAAAAATCTCAAAATATGCAAGCATAAAGGCATTCAAAAATGCAGAAATATGCACTTAAATATGCACCTAAAATACGCAAAATATGCACTTATAGACTAGATCTTTCAAAAAAGGCACAAACACCCGAAATAGGCACTAAAAACTTCTATGAAATTGAGAGAAAAATCATGAATCGCTTCATGAAAGCCTATGATATACTATCAGAAAACGAAAAAGGCAAATATGCACAAATCCGCTCCCTGGTTATTAGAATCACAAATTATTTTGCGCCTTCTGCTTGACGATAAAGTTTTAAAATGTATCATACGCAAGGATGGCGTGATGTGATTTGTCCTCTGCACATCTCCATCTGCAAATTAATTACTTTTACGAATTATTAAACAAAATGTTACTAATAAAAGAAGCAGAGACCATCTGGTCCTCGACAGGGTTTCCTTATGTGAAAATTAGATCACATAAGTTAATTTATGCTATGAATATTCCATCCATGATATTACAGTAACATTGCAGCGAAAAGTAAATCGACCGTGTGGGTAGTTCACTTCCCCTGTCCTACAGGCCTTAGTGAATAAAGTGACACATTTGCTGTCATGAAGTCACGATGTTTAGATAATAAGTAAGCAACTAGAGATGAATTTCACTCATGTGAAAAAAGTCATTCACGTGTAATATGCATAAGTATGGGGCATTAGGTTTTCCTCGTGAAACCATATATGCGTTCGCAGTTCGCACCAACAACAATATTGCACATTTCTTAGCCAACAGGTCATATGGATAAAAGGTTCAAGGTTTTCAGTTGTCGTCTGTGTGAGCACATCAAACGAAATAGCAGAGAATAGAAAAGAAAGCTCTTCAGGTTCTTTGATGCTCCCAAGCTACTCTTGGTTGTGGCACCTCATTTTACACACTTATCGGCGGCACACACTCATTCATAGGTTAGCCACCTTTAACATGCCTATCAAATCATTAGGTTTTTATAAGAGCATTGATCGAACCGTAAATACTTCAATGCTTTAATAACATGTTCTTCACACTAGACACGCACGTATCAAAAATATAGTATCTTAAATGCAGGATGCTCTTACTGTTGTTGGTACGTAGTATAACAAGATGAAAAATGTAATGAATTGTAAATTGTATGAATCTTGTTTAATCTATAGCTTTTACTTGCCTAAATCTTAATTTTAAAATCCAGAAAGATTTTGGGTGAAAGTTTAATTGACATTAAATACTAGGAACTGACGGCGAACAATAAATTTGGAATGTCAAGTCCCCCATATCAGAAGTTGCTTTTCTAAACTATAAAGCGTGGAATGCTACTAGTCCACCGTTTGAGTTAACATTGATCTAGCTTTCTTCGAGGTTTTTATTGACATTTCAAACTTTTTATTGTGTCATTGTGTTTAAATCAGCCAGCGTTTCAAGTGACAGATTTTGAGTAGACAGGAAACTCGTGTTGACACATTGCAAAAAGAGGTGATACAAAAGAGGGCTTGTTCAAACTTTCTTCTCAAGTGGCAGTTACAATACAAATATTAACAAAGTTTCCGAGCTTGAGTCTTTCTTGGTGCAAACAGGTAATAACAAATAGAAAAGTTTCTCAAAGAGAAGTGGCAGCAAAGCGCAAACAAACAATTCTTACGCGTGCTTAAGTTCACTTAAGTCCACATTCACTTATCAAAAAAAACTTTCTCCATTTTTGTAGGTCTAGGATTTTTGTTGTTGGCGATTCTCTGTGTTTAATATAATGCAATTCAATAATGCGATTGCGAACAATGGTGATATTTTAAGAATTCGTATTAATGTTTTTTCTAGGTTTTAGTATATCACGTGGCGAGTCATCCCGAGTATCCAGAATTCCGTCAATGCATCACAAAAGCTTTCCTCAAAACGGGACCATACAATGAGCTCATCTACAACGTCAGTTCTGTCTCAGCGTTGTACTTTATACCACTCCTCGTTATCATCTACACATACTCCAAAATTTTGTGGAAAATTCATCAGAAGTCTAGAGAACACCAAGTTGCCAATAGCCAACAAGGTATGATCCATGCTACAAAACCATTATTCTTTCCCCATCTTCAAATTTTTTGCTAGTTATGTACGTATTACGAATGTATTACTATTATGAATCTTTGTGAAGTGAAATTGCCTATAGAATCGTTATTTCAATTAGATTCACGTTTTCCACAACCGCAGTTTGAGTATGTAGCAGAACTCTTGTGAGGATAAGTCTTTTTAAAGGACGAAATAATGATAAAAGCTGAATCACCTGCATTAAACGCACAAGCCATATACGGCACGCTATAGACACTGCCCCGTTTAAATATACTGTTTTCAGTCGTAGGTTGAGGAAATGATGCCAATTTAATTTTTTATAAAAAAGCTTAGGCAAGCACGATCAGAACCGTATACGTTTCGTGAAAGAACATGTTCTACGGAAGAAATTTTTTAACTTGAGCTCTCTCAAGCAAGACTTACTTTTGCCACAGCTCCTGGATCGTCTTTATTAGCGATTTACCCGTTGTGCTTTTGCCGGGTGCTGGATACAGTCTGCGATCTTTTTGTGATGTTTTGACATTGTCGATACAAGCATGTTACTAATTGTCGATTGTCATTATGTTCTATTTTTAGCCGCAATTTTCTTTCATTCTCCCCATTCCCGTTCTCGTGTTCGTAGTCTACTTATTAAAATGGATAGCAAGTCAATACTGCAACGGAATAACCATGATTATAATTACATGTAGTCAGTCCATTGTATTGTATACTGCTTACAAATAATTGAAATAATACAAACTATCCTCCAATACACTATGTATAAGGAGAATTTTGTATATGAAGATAATCCAATATGTAATGCATTATTAACGGGAGTGAACTTTTTTCACCACCAAAGGTTTCCAGCCAAATCAGGGTCCAATTGTCCTTGCCTTTTATTGCCCCAGTAGACATTAATACTACGAGCGCTTGGTACATATTGTACATTATGCTCATGTACATTGTTGGAACACAAATTACCTGTTACATATATGCGAAAGTATATAAATGGTTTAGTTAGTAAGAAGTTGTTAGCTAGACTCTGCACTACACAGCATTTCCCCTAAAGAATAATTGCACTTTGCTGTGAATGTGAGCTCAGGGAAAAGTTGAGAATCGAAAGAACGCTGGAAAATATCTATCCCATTCCTTTCTAAGTAAATTACATACGACAAAATTAGAAGTTTGAAAAAACTTTCTCTATGCTTTCCATCCATCCATTGCTTTCTCTGCCATTTTCTATCAAATTAAGAGAGCAAGGAACCTAAGAAAGTTGAGAATCTTGTCGAAAATATCTTTCAGTTGAAACAAAAGTGATGTAGTAGAAAGTTAAACACCTTAAGCAAGACGTATTTTGCATATATAACGCTCTCTTCGCTAACCTCGAGAGATAACCAGATAAAGATAAGTTGATGATGGCCTATAATTTCATATAGAATCCAACTCAGAACTTTATGGCGAAAGGACTGTTAACCCGTATGGTGACATATTAGAGTTGGGAGATAGATACATTTTGATGGTGTAATAAATATAAACAGATGAAAATAACCATTTAACCAGATGATAATATGATAAAAAATGTTCAACCGTGACACTTTCAGTTAGGTAGTAAGATAACAGCAAATATTATGGAAGACTGTTATTTAAACCAGGTTTGATCTCCTTCTTCAACGTTGTCGCAGTTGTGGAAGAGCCTCGTTGCATGTTGCATTAGCTATATTGGTCTAGCGAGTCTAGACGTAGTAAAGCCCAAGGCTGTTATAGATGCTTCCACCGTATCCGATTTCGGAGTGTACAGTCTTCAGTTTTAATAAATTTAATACTTGAGATGCATTTGAAATCTGATAAAGTGAAATTCTCTGGGCTAATTGTTACACGGCCGTGGCCTTCAGCCTAATATAATCTCAGATATAAAATTAACTTGTTTTATCCTTATTTATGTTTCTCTGTCTGTTCCGTTCACTCGAACTGTTCTTTGATCGAACACGTTCCTACAAATGTCATTAATATTAATAATTCATTATAGTCTGTAGAAGTATTTGAAGACCATCCAAGTGCATGCAAATGCCTCTTGTTATTAGTGAGAAAGCCTTTGAGAGAACTACCAATAAACGTTAGAACTGCATAGGAATTGATGCATCATGACTTCGTAAAATGCATGCAAATTGTTTGGAACTTCAAATGTTTGATTTACAAACTAGTTTGGCGTCAATAATAGACTTGTGATTGAGTGTTCAAGGTTTGTTCATTTCGTACTATCTTACTTCTACGATTTACGAATGAAAGGATGGTGTAGTCAAAAATAGAAAAACGCACACGACGTGGGTGGGAGGGGGAAAGTTCCACATAACTTGAGTTTCATTTACATCGCATTCCCTCTTTGAATAATTTCCTTATCTGTCCTTCCTTGTCTGAACTTGAGCTTGATGAGAAAAGCTGGAAAGCTGTAATTATGATTGAAGCAAGGATTTTGTAGGAATAAGTTATCATATGAAGCAGAATGCCCAAGTCCAGATACATATTTTCACCCACTTCCTTCAAAAGAAATGCAATTTCTCTGCTCATTCCTTTACTACTTTTCACAATGGCTTCATAAATCCTTAGTGGAAGTTTTACGACAAGAAAACGTCTCCTGCTACACCTCCAGACATATCATAAATGAGGAAAATATCATGTGAGCACAGAATGATATGCCAACTTTCTCCTTTTATTTGTGTAGAAACCGTAGGAGTTGACAACTCCAACTCATCAACTCAACTCAATGCTCACCAATCAGAAGTCCATGCTTTTCATCGAGCCGGCAGTCGCAAGTTGAATAGAGCAGCTTCGAAAAGAACTCGACCGATGCTAAGAAGTTCAGCAAACCAGTCGGCAACTCTCACCAGAGCCCGTTCCAGAACGCTTCGGTTGACGTTGCTCATCCTGTTGACGTTCATTTTCTGCTGGACACCATATGTTGTAATGACGCTCTGGTAAGTTCATCCTAATTTACAGATGCATGCAGAGCTTCCTTTTCATCTTGTGAATGAAAAGTTGTGTAATGTGTTGCAGTACTATACTGGTATTAGTAGTGTATATAAAGCGTATCATCAATTTCTATAAAAGTGTCGTTTATAATGAGCCCATACTGTGTATTCCACCATTCCCCACATTATAATAGTTAACAATTATATTGTTACTGGGAAGGGGCTGAATTTACACAAGTTGCATAAACTGACAGGCTCCATTCTCTCCTACTATGAGCTCCTTCGGCTTCAGTTGCTATCCAAAACGCTTTGTATAAATTCAAACATGAAAACCAACAATCTATCCCACCGTAATTGTAATTTGCACAGTATTTTATTGAAAGCCATCAATCGTTACGTCCGTTCCATTCATTTTGGTCTGCTGATTTTAATTTATTGGATGTTGCGGTCCGCTTACGCTAATACAAGAATTAGTTCCTTCAATCTACCTTTCACACATCGTCACCAGTGTGCATTCAATATGTACTGGCATGTTTATTGGGCAGGTATATTTTGAGAAGAAAATTCAATTTTCACTCAAGAATAGCAGGTTTTGTAGCGCATAGTGCAATAAATTTAAATTTACAACTTTGACAATTCCTTCATGAATTAGAAAGCAATGTGAAATGGTATATGCGCACTGGTGTGAAAATATTAGGAATACGCGGTTATGATTATTCATACGCTGCATTCATACATAAGTAGTACCTATAAATATGTACATATTCATTCAAGCATCAATGAAAATTGAATAAATAGTAGAAATCGGAAACAGTGTGTGCTTAATTGAGGTTTTCCTAAGTGAATAACCGTAGATTATAATTAAAAACTAAATCGGGAATAAATCAATTTGACAAGGACGAGAGTCAAAATCTTCATGATAGGTGGTGATTGCATGGGTGAAAATTTTGGAATCTGGCATGTGGTCACTATAATATATACTACCAATAACGGTATAAGATTAAAAACTTGACGAAAAATCATACATATATACATACATACTCATTACTAGAGACAGAGATTTTATGCAATTGCATATTTTTATGTGATGTATGGTGATGCTGAGGCTTGGCAAGCAAACAAATCATGATAGTTTAAGCACTTTGAGCACCATTTGTTAGTGCATATTTTTGCATATTTTGACGATT